>SJYV01018938.1:63728-98378 GCA_006410875.1 Neotragus pygmaeus
CTTCTTCACAGTCCAACTCTCACAACCATACATGACCACAGGAAAAACCACAGCCTTGACTAGACGGACCTTAGTCGGCAAAGTAATGTCTCTGCTTTTGAACATACCATCTAGGTTGGTCATAACTTTCCTTCCAAGGAATAAGCGTCTTTTAATTTCATGGCCGCAATCACCATCTGCAGTTATTTTGGAGCCCCCCAAAATAAAATCTAACACTGTTTCCACTGTTTCTCCATCTATTTCCCATGAAGTGATTCAGTGTTACTCAACTCAGAGGGTTTGTAGCCACGTGATGATGCATGCATGCTCAGATCAGCCTTACCTTCCAATGTTATTTATAGAGAATTTTAAAAGATGAATTTACATGTAAAATTTCACAGTTTTTTTCCATGTTAGCAAATAATCTGGTGTATAGAAAACATTCATTTTTTTTGTGAACTCAGACTAGTNTGATGCATGCATGCTCAGATCAGCCTTACCTTCCAATGTTATTTATAGAGAATTTTAAAAGATGAATTTACATGTAAAATTTCACAGTTTTTTTCCATGTTAGCAAATAATCTGGTGTATAGAAAACATTCATTTTTTTTGTGAACTCAGACTAGTTCTCAGCCTATTTGTAAATTCTAAGTATTTAATATTATTGAAGGGAGATTCTAGAATTGAGAGAGTAATAAAAAAGGGAACATTTTAAAAGAATCTAGGAAGTATTTATTATTATTATTGCCAGCTTAATTAATTAATATAAGACAAAACATAACACACGTGTAATAATATGCTATTTCAAGAATATCTCAACTAGCAAGAATGAAAGATTATAAAGGACATGAGAAGAAACATTTGAGGGAGATGAATACATTTATTATAATTATACATAATTTTATATATTTGGTTGTGGTGATATGTCAAACATTAAATTGTACGCTTTAGATATGCAAAATTTATTGTAATTCATTTATACCTCATTAAAATTATTATAAAACAATGGTGGTATATAAGTCTTTAAATGAATTTAAGGTAATATAAATATCACAGCATTATTTTAATTGTGAGAAAATTTATATTCATTGATAGGCTCAAATTTTTCCTCACAGTTTGATGAATTTTGATAAATTTACACACAGATTTAATCAATACCCTGATCATGACAGAGAACATACCATCAACCAAAAAAACTTTCTTCATGTACTTTTCAGTCAAACCAAACCCACCATAAGCAGTGGTTTGATTTCTATAACCTCAGATTAGTTGCTTCTGTGATAGTATATTGTATAAACGGGTTCTTTGGTTTGTCTGTATTCTTTTGCATCCGGCTTCTCTCACTTGAAAATATTTTTGATTATCAGGGTTGTTATGCATGTAAGGAGTTTGTTCATTTTTATGACTGACTAGGGCTTCATTGTTTGTTTATGCTTTTCAACTACTGATGGACATTTAGGCTGCTTCCAGTTTGGGACTATTATAATAAAGGCACTAGGAGCATTCATATGTANGGGATTCCAGATCACAGAATTCAAGTCCCAACAAATAAGGGTCCATATAAGAGAGCATCAGAAAGCCAGGTCATAGAGTCTGGGCAGCAAGATGTAAGGCTGTAGACTCTTATCTGGTGGGGTCTAGGGGAGTAATAGCGAGACTCCAGTCACAGGCTTGACAAGCAAGGCTGAGCCCACAGATGGTCTTGAGTAGACAGAGGCCTGTGCAGGTGAGGGAGTGGCCCCAGGGAGTAACGGTGGGAAGTTGGTGAGAGTGGTCCTCTAGGTGTGGTCTGGGGATCTAACCAGGGCCAAGCTTACCCTCCTGACCCCACCCTACGAGGTCACTTTCTCTTGCACTGGGGTGTCAGGGGATCCCCATCACTGTCTTGTTTTCTGTACCCACCTGGTTTTGTCTTCAGTCTCCCTGTACCCAGACTACCTTGATTCCACAAGTTGGTAAGTTTTATTTTGAGCATAATGTTCTTCCTAAATGGGCTTCCCTGGTGGCTCAGTGGTAAAGAATCTGCCCACCAAAGCAGGGGATGTGAGTTCCATCTGTAGGTTGGGAAGATCCTCTGGAGAAGAACATGGCAACCCACTCCAGTATTCTTGCCAGGTAAATCCCGTGGACCGAGGAGCCTGGTGGACTGCACTCCATGGGGCTGCAAAAGAGCTGGACATGACTTAGCAACTAAACAAGAACAACATTCTGCCTTATATTAGCTACATCAGTCAGACTCAGAGGGTGGGCAGTGGTTAAGCTGACCCAACTTCCATTACTTTCCATTATGATAGGGAGAACAGCTCCAAGGGCTCCACTGTGACAGCAGAGGGGAGACCAGATGGCCCTTACTTTGCCACTATAAGCTAAGCAACATTCATGATGGGGATGATACCTCCATTTTTTAGTTTTAGGTAGATGTGTGCATTTTGATTAGGTTATAATGCAGTAGAATTGTGGCCCAAGTCACCCTTTGTGTTGCCTCACTGGTCTTAAATTGAGCTCTGCATTGATACTTAGCTCTTCTAAGTTTGACCTCATTCATGAAGAGCGCCTAGATGTTGACAGCTTTTTACTGTGTTCTTTTCACCAATAGCTTTTTGAGCCACATGGTCAGACTTCTGGGCTGGGCAGCAGTATTGTCTATGTGGTAGAGGATGTTTTAGAGGGAATCACATTCTATGTAAAATTTTAAGATTTAGTGTCTCACATCAAGGTTCTTAGCTGTGTGGAGCGACCCGGTATTTGGTGTTATTTATAGTTTTGCTTTTTAGGTGTGAGCAGAGAAGTGAAATATCTTTTTTTGGGTCTTTGGTATACTGAGGTTTTTTTTTTCTTTCTTATTTAGAAGATGAAATGTTACCTTTGAAGGGTTTGGAAAGATGATTCTTTTTCAGAAAGTGGTGTCTTCATAGAGAAAAGAACCCCGGAGTAGAAAGTGGAGAATGGATCCTGGTTCCTGATTTGCTGCTCACCAGCTGGTGACCTTGGGAAAGAATGACTCATAGTAGTCACTCTCCTGTTTTAGAATTTTTTTTTAACCTGTAAAATCTGAGTTGTGGTTCCTATTCTGTCTACTTAACAAAACACAATTGTTGGTGGTCAAGTGAGAAATGAATATGAGTGTTTCAGAATGTATAAACCACCGTATAAATTGAAGGAGCATTGTTATTTGTTCCTAGGGAAGTTGGTGCCGAGTGTGACTGTTTTCTTGGTCAAACACCAATGCTGCTGTGAAAAAGTGCTTTGCAAAGAGTATTTCCCAGGAAGCTGCAGCGTGAGGATGGGCGTGTAAAGGCCTCCATGTGGCTCAGCCTACTTGAAGATGAGCACAAAGAGCCAGCCCCAGTGGGAACCAGCTCCATTCAGACTTTACAAAGCAATTAAGGTGACTTATAAAACATTCATACTGAGATGAAAGACAATGAGCTCAAAAACAATGGTTGGTAAATATCGCCTTATTTCATAAATTCACTGGAAGTGTTTAAAGTTATTTTTTAACCCACTAAATCAACCAGTGGAGGCTTTTCACTTATCAGTGGGTGTGTTTTTCCTTAATCATGAGTTTGACTCCAAACTCTAAATCAAGCTCTTACGTAATCTTAGGCTGTTACATTGGGCTCCTTTTTTTTTCTCAGCAGTGGTATTGATAGTGGCTCTGTATAAACGTGTCAGGGACTGTGCCCAATGCGTGATGCCTGTTACCCCTTCCTGTATTAGAGGTAGGATGGTGCCTCCTACCTTCCAAGGGTAGGAGGAAGGGTGGGGTCAGAAAATGTTGAGTTTTGAACAAGATTTAGAGGTAGCTGGGGCCTAAAATACTTCTTTGGAAGTCTTTTAGCTCTTCTAAATAAAGAAGAATCCATATTTCCTTGAAAAAAGGCTTAGCTTGCCATGAACATGTCAGCTCAAGGCTGAGAAGCTTGGCTTTGGCCAGGGCCGTTCTTTTTTCAGAAGGTACTCCTGAACTGGATAAAGACAGAGCTTTCTTTTTTAAAAGAAAAAAAAAGTATATTATGTAAAAAAAAAAAAAAAAAAGATGAACTCCCTCACCTACACTTGACAATAATTCACTTTTTGTTGGGTTTCTTTACTCCTTTTGTTCATTGGCTTTGATTTTAGAGCTAATCAAAGATATCATGAGGCTTGATCATTTTCTTAGGTGGTAGTAACACTATGTCGATATAACAAAAGTAACGCGTTCTTGCACGCAGTCAAATATCAGGTTGCTCTTCACACTTACCTGATTGTCCCCAGAATGGCTTCTTGCAGTTGATTTGTTTGAAGGGGTTTCTGAATGAGGTCTGCCTACCGCATCTAGGTGTTCGATTCTTAGCTCTCAAATCTAGATCAGTCCCCTCACCCTGCACTGTGGCCTCCACATGTGCCTCCCCCCTAACCATCCCGTGGATTTAGAACAATGATGGGGAGTAGGTCCATGTTGTAGAAGAGGCACTGTCATGATGTGAAGATACTCACGACCCCTTTCTAACTCTGCCACTGACCTTGAACAAGCCACCAACACCCTCTGGGGTCATTATTCTTGTCCATCAAAGGAGACAGTGAGTCTGAATGACTTTAAACTCAAGCCTTCGTATTATGACCTCCTCAAAGGGAACACTTGCTACCTGTTCCTTATCCCAGTTTTTGTGATTGAGAAATTGTTGACGCTAAATAATCCTGAGTGATTAACTTGTTCTTTTCCTCTTGAACATTGTGAACAGTATACCTTAAACAAGGTTATTATGTTTTCCTTCTGAACTTTCAGAAAGCTTAGAGCCAAGTTTATGGCTCAGCGTGTTGATTATTACTGTGTGCATTTTCCCTGAAATTTTAAAATTTAAGCTTTTTCAATGTGGACCGTTTTTTAAAATCTCTATTGAATTTCTTACACCGTTGCTTATGCCATATCCTTTTTTTTTGGGGGGCCATGAGGCATGTGGGACATTAGTTCCCCAATAATGGATCGAACTTGCCCCCCTGCATTGAACGGCAAAGTCGTAACCACTGGACCGCCAGGAAGTTCCCTGTTATGTACATTTTAAGCTTTATTTTTGGCTCAGATTTTCTCCACTGTTGTTTATTCTTTCTTCTTTTGCCCTGGCCTCAATTTATGTTATCATTTTGTGTTGTGTATTCTTGTAAGCAGTGTGAATAAATGACTCCATGCTGGGTATTCTCATGTGACTCTGATCTGGTCTGCAAGCTCATTCACCTAGGGTCCCTGTCTTACTTATTTTCTGCTTTGTTGAGCCACACATTAGGTGCTCAGTAAAAACTTAGCCAATAGAGTTTAAATTTGACATATTGTCATCACTTGCATATTTACATTTTTTCCCATTTTAGTGGTGAAGAGTTGTTGGGAGCAGTATTGACTTTTTTGAGTGTGGCCCCAGTCCTTCTCAGGTTCATCTTTTTATGGCAAATGCAGTGGACTTGGCTTGACGATGTTTATTTTTTGATAGAACTTATCTTTGTCAATAGCTCCTTGCTACCTTTTCCCCCTAGGCTTTTGGTGAGTGAAGCAGTATTTGCTGGGCAAACGCTGGGGACAGGGGGTTTTAAATCCTGAAACAGTAGTCATTCTACATATTCTGGAGAATCCACCTCTGGCTCCAGCCTTGGACGCTGGGCGCGCCATTGTGGAGATGCACAGGGTGATGGAGGGGGATGGACCCCTGGGAGAAGGCAGGCTAGGCAGTCGTTGAGCAGATTCTCTGCTTGGCTCTCCAGCAGCCTGCCTTGGCCTTGAGGAGGCTGTGCCTGCTCTCCTCAGTAAGGCCATGGTTCTGATGGACTCTCTCCTGTACTCCCCCCCGCCCACCTCTGCTTCCTTGATTGTCCAGGAGAGGACGTCCCTCTTGCAGCTTTAGGGGAGGGTCTGAGTCTGTGCTTGTTGAGCCCCCAACACACAGTAGGTGCTCAGTAAACACACGGGGGTGCCTTCAGAAGCAGCTCTACAAGTGACCAGAGGACATACTTACAGCTTTTGCTAGTGGCCTCCTTTCTTGTTGTTTCTGCCACTTGGGAAGGCAATCCTCTAAGCGGTGGTTTTGAGGGGCTGTGGTTCTGAAGGCTCCTGTTCTGGGTCCCTGAATGACTTCTGTCTCAACCACAGAGAACCGAGGTGCCCTTGTTGGTTGATGGAGTCCTCCCCATGTTCTTCTCCCAGCCAGGCACCCTCCCAGGCCAGCGGCTTGGCCTTGATTCTCTCCTCCCCACACTGAGCAGACACTTCCAAGCCTCTGCTCCATGCAGACCTAGTCCAGAGGGAAGGCGAGGCCCTTGGGTGAGGGGTCCTGGGTGTGGCGAGGAAGTTGAGGCTCATGGCTTGCAAGTTTTCTTCTAATGGAATTTCCCATCACTTACTGCCCTGCTGATTTCTGATCAATGAAAATGAAATTGCATCACCTCCTCAGAGGCTCCACGTATGCCTGCTGCTTCCAGCTGTGTCAGTTCCGGTAAAATAATCTCATCAGGCGTGCAAGAGGGTAATAGGAAATAAAAATAAAAACCCACAATTAGCAAGAGGCCTTGCAGCTGAGTAACACTTTCCATCCCGGAGGCAGAAGGCCAGGGAGTGAATGCTTGGGAAAGAGTCCCTCAAATAAAAGAAAAGAACAAAGATTCCTGGTCTTTTTCTTCTCTCTTCTTCCCCTGAACTCTGGCCCCCACCCTTCATGTGTAGATGGTTCAAAATCGTGCACAGGTTTGTCCTGCCCTCCAGGTGAGGTCAGCAGAACAGCTGTGAGAGGGACACACGAGGGAGGGGGCTTTCACTTTTCTTTCTCCCCAGCCCACCTCCCATCCCAGACAAACACCAAATGAATTTCAGAAATTTCAGTTCCTCCCACTGACCTGTGACAGGAAACCAGATGGTTNCAGGGGCGGACCCAGTGGCAGGGGTGTGGGCAGGGGTTACGGTATCCCCAGCACCAGAGGGGCTCAGGCCAGTTGCACAACTTGCCAAACCACGTGTTGTAGTAGTTGAGCCGTGTTTTTAAATGCAGTGGACATCAGAGATTGTCACAGGCCACCTCTGGTTCATAGAAGGTCAGATTCTGGCCTTAGAGCAGGAAGGCTCAGGAATGTGGGGAGCGGTGGTAACCCGGATGACTGTGTTGATACCATGAATCCGGCAGCATGTGAAGTTCTGGGCCTCCTCGAGCTAGTGCCCCGCCTGGATGGTCACCACTGTCCAGGTTCTCGTTTTGCATTTCTGGCCTCTAATGAGAGCAAGCTGGTTGGGAGTCTGTATTGATAATAGGGCTGCTGTGCATATTGTAGGCACTCGGTGAACATCTGTTGTGTGAACGGATAAAAATCGTTAGAGCAGCCAGCGAGTTTTTGGCCAAGCGTGATTCACAGGGGTTTAAAGCTAAGAGCGCCGGGGCCAGAACCCCAGTAGCCTCTTTCTTATTGTGTCCTAAGAGATGGGCCCCGTCAACCAGCCAGGTTGGGTACCCCCATCTCAGCATGGCTTAACGCTGGGGCCTTTTGGAGCTGCAGGAACAGTTTTTGTCAATTTGTTCTGGCACTGCCTGGGATTAGAGCTGCTGGCTGGAAGTTTTGAGGGGATGACCCGAGTTCTAGGCGGAAGAGGACAGAGGGTGTCACTTCAGAAGGGTGCTGAAGTTCTTGACGTCAACATGCAGTTTTCATGTGTCTGTGTGTTTGTATAAATATATTTCTTTTCTTTAACATTTTTTGAAAAATTATTTTTTAATTGAAGGATAAGTGCTTTACAGAATTTTGTTGTACAGATATATTTCTGTCCTCTCATCTCAGACACTTAGCACAAGGTCTTGATCTACATTGATCACTTTTTATGACTTGAACTGGCAATTCCCTGCCAGGGATCAGACCTAACCAGGGTGTTCAGGAAACCATTAAGGAAAAATACATAACCACACTCATTCCCAGACTCAATTGTTTGGTCGTAGTAGTGCCTGGATAAGAGACTTTGCAGCATGATTAAGCCACGTCCTATTTAATGTGGCCTTGGTGATTCTTCACAGCAGCCATTGACCCGAGAGCAGCGTCTGGAGCAATGAGAAGAGAAAGTCCATCTGGGCCACTTGCGCTGAGTTTGTGCGGGGGTCATCGTTACCCACTGTCACTTGGTTCTTCAGGTGGCTTCTGGAAGGCTAAGGCGGTGCAAACTCTTGGATCCTTACGTTTGAAGAAGGAATTTTCCTTTGTCGATTTGCCTAATTCCCAGGGCTACTCTTTGAAGTGGCTAGTGGTAAATACGTCTCAATCTGTTTTTCTTGATTAAAAGTAATGGTGCAAATAATTGACTTTCTGATTACCACTTGGGATGGAGAAGGGGCTCTGAAGAGTGGGGCACACAAGTCAGTTTCACTGCTCCTACCCTGCTACCCACACAGCCCGCCAACCAACACCTGGTTGGGTTTTAAGCTTCAGGGTTTGGAAGTTCTTCACATACCCTCAGAGGGCGAACAGAACGCGCACCCTCTTCAGTCCGTCTTGAAGTCCGCCGAGGTCACCATGGCTGCTGGTCCACTTGGCCGTAAGGGAAGGAACTGCCAGGGGCCAGGCCGGACAGCCTCTATCCCTGCTCCGTTTAGTGGCGCCTCTTGCTCCCTGCTGCTTGAAAAGCTGTTTATGCTAACGAGCCAGGGAAGATCTGAAGACCGCGCTGTGCCTGCACTGGTGAGAGGCCGTGTGTGTGTTGCCCCATTAATGAGCCTTCGAAGGGCAACCCTTGTTTGTTTTGTCCTGGTGCCAACTCCGGAGCCTTGTGCCAGAGCGCGCTGCCGATGGGGAGCCCGCCATGTGGCTTTCTTCCTGCTGAGAGGAAAACACACGCCTTTTTCAAAGAGTCATTTTGGAGATGCGCGTTGAGGGGGACATTCCTTCCCCAAGGCCACCTCTCACCTCGCCCTTGCCTGGCTTCCTGAACATCCCAGCATGACCATGTCCGGTGGTGGAGCTTGTGGAGAGCAGAAGTTCCTCTACCGGGAAGGCTGGATGGGATTTCCCAGGTGCTGCTGCAGGACCAGAGAGAGGCAGTTTACAGGTTATTCCTTTGTCCTCACAGATCAGATCTGTGTAGAAGAAAGCTAGAGGCCCATGGCTGCAACTACCCCGTCCCAGAAATAGCACGTGCAAACAGAATCTGCCCAAGTCAGTACAGCCTTGAACCCCTGCAGTTTCTCCTGTGAGTCAAATTAAATGTTCCACTGACCAATAACTAGTTCATAAGAATTCAGGAACCAGTGGACTCACAGTCCTCTTTTACTCAAGAGCATAGATGGCTTTATAGCTCTCTCCACAAAGAAAAAACTTTGTCCATACCCGATTCCCCTCATTTTGCCCCCCAAGCCCAGATACTTAGGGATTTGCTTGGCTTTCTGGATTTCCATCTCCTTGACCGGTCTATTTAGGATGACTGGAATGAGGGCTGCCCCTGTAGATTTCAAATTTTCCAGATTATTTGGAATAGGAAATAATAAACCACTAAATACTGAAATACTCAGGTGTCATACCTGAGCCTCCAAATTAGCCTTCAGTTATTTGTAATGTTGAGATCAGTGCTCTCCCACTAATATTATTTAAGATGTCTCAGAGAGAGTGCTCTTAATCACGTTTTTATTGCCTGCTTAGCACTGTGCTGGGAGATGAACAGAGTTGTAAGCTGATTTTCGCCTTCAAGCAGCTAATAGTCCATTGGTAGAGATAAAAGTGACCCGGGTGGTACAAGGAGAAACTGTCTTAGTGTCATTGTGGTGGGATTACTGCTGGAGTTCAGCGAGGAGAAATACTTGGTGGGTTTGAGTGATTTGTCGTGTTGCTCATTGACTAAGTCGTGCCTGACTCTGCGACCCCCATGGACTTCAGCACGCCAGGCTTCCCTCATCTTCACTCTCTCCCCAAGTTTGTTCTAACTCATATCCATTGAGTTGATGATGCCATCCACCCGTCTTGTCCTCTGTCGCCCCCTTCCCCCCTCAATCTTTCCCAGCATCAGAGTCTTTCTCAGTGAGTCTGTTCTTCACATTAAGTGGCCATAGTACTGGAGCTTCAGCATCAGCATCAGTCCTTCCAGTGGATGTTCTGGGTTGATTTCCTTTAAGATTGATTGGTTTGATCTCCTTACTGTCCAAGGGACTCTCCAGAGTCTTTCTCTAGGACCGCAGTTTAAAAGCATCAATTCTTTGGTGCTCAGCCATCTTTATGGTCTGACTCTCACATCCGTTGATGACTATCAGGAAAAACCATAGCTTTGACTACGTGAACCTTTGTCGGCAAAGTTATGTCTCTACTTTTTATTATGCTGTCTAGGTTTGTGATAGTGTTTCTTCCAAGGAGCATGCATCTTTTAATTTTGTGACTGCAGTTTGAATGATAGGAGGGGAGTTTTATTGCCTCTGTGAAACTGGAGCTTGTCCGTTTTAAGGGACGTCCAAGGTTTGGATGAATGTTGAGGAAGAGAGAGGCCATCCACAGGTTGTGGGGCTGCAGAAACAGAGGCAAGAAAGTGTTGATGGGGTTGAGACTCTGTTGGAGAAGTGAGAGCTGACTGACTCGTAGTGTGGGGTCGATTTTAGAGTGTGTTAAAACCGGTCTGGGGAGCATCTGTTTGAATATTTTGGCAACTGTCTTTTACATGGGAAAGGCACTGGGTGAAGATGACAGCAAGAAGACTAGGATGATCTTTTCTTTCTGTTTTCTGGAATCAAAGATGGTACCAAGAGTTCCATCCAGAGAGCCCAGGGCAGTCGGCGAGGGGCAGTACTGATTGGACACGTCAAGCCACGCCAAGTGTGGCGTGATGGGAGGCCAGCTGCTTACAGACATCTTGTGGTCTACTGGAAGTATGAGATGCACATTCAGGTGATAAGTCAGGAATGGAGATTTTTGCTTTGGGAGTCAACTCATAATTTCAGTAATTGAAACCACAGAAGTAGTTAAGGTAGTTGATATACGGAGATAAGAGCAGAGAACCAAGGGAGGTGGTGAAGTACGATGCTGGTTAATTCTATAGAACCGAGAGGAGAGATTGCTGGGGGTTAACATAGTAGGGCATTTTATTAAGTAACTGGAAAAGTGCACCCACATATGGTTAGAGAGGAGGAGGAAAGCCGGAAACCCATGTCAGAGAAGCAAGGCGGGGAAAAGATTGCAAGGGGACAGTCAGCAGTTCTGAATGCAGGGGAGATGGAAGAAGATGAGAGGAAAGAGGAGCTACCCTGAGAAGAGCATTGGTGACCTTGGAGAGGGAGCTGCATCTTGGAAACATGGGGCCTTCTAACAGCCCTTCCTGCAGAAACAGTGTCTAGCACCCCCTCCAGAGAGCCTGAGCCTGTGTTCTGGGGTGGGGGGTGGGCTGGTCTCTGTGTGTATCTTCACTCGGGTCTACGGTTGGGCCTGCTGAGCAGCAAAGCTTGAAAACTGTTAATGCGATGCAGTCTAGCTCTCTGTAAGCACATAGAGCTGGTGGAGTCACCTGGCTTTAGATCGGTGATGGGAAAGTGAGGCCGTGGACGCAGTCCACTTGTTGAAAGGAGTTGAGCCCTGAGGATGTGAACAGTCAGGTTCCTGTTCAGAAGCTTACGTGAGAGTGGAATGTGGTAGCCTGGCAAGTGGGAGGGGGATTGGCCAGCAAAACCCTATGAAGCCCTCTTAGTAATCATCATGGAAAGGACAATATACCCCTGCTGTAGGAATAACAGGCAATTTACAAAAGAAATATTCAGTAAGTATCTGTAGATGGGTTCTCTCTTACTGGCAAAAAATGGAACTGAGAATGAAATGCCATTTCTTGCCTGCCAAATTGACAACTTTTTTTTTTTTTTTTAAGCAAAATAATACCCACTATTGATGAAGGTGCAGGAAAATTGAGGCTCTTGTGCCAGTGAGCATGTGTTAGAGAGGCTTTCCTAGAGGGCCGCTTGGCCTATGCCAGGCAGCCTGAAATATTCCTAGCTTTTGAGCCAGCAGTTATACTTCCAGAAATATGTCCCATGGAAATAGAGATGAAATGTTATGGGTGAAAGCCTAGGTTTTAAAGTAGGAAGGAAGGCTTATGGTTTCAAAGGTTGACTTTGGTAGTATGTGACTTGTATAAGGTATTAACATTTAACCCGCTAGGCCTCAATTTCCTCATCTGTAAAATGGGCTGTTGAAAGAATCGAAGGAAATAATGTCTCCTTAAAAAGTTCTTAGAACCATGCCTGGCCCTACTAAGTGGGTAGTAATTGAGCTACTGCTTATTTTTATTATTTTGTTATTATATGTGTAGAAAAATATGTGAAGAGTTTATTGCTGTGCAGCGTAAATAGCAAAATATTAAGGATTGCTTAAATGTCCACTAATTATGACTTATGCTGTGCCTGTAAGATGCAATGTAGCCATTAATTCTAACCTATGAAGAATATTTCATGTCCTGGGAACACTTCAGAGCCTAAATTAAGTTAAAGGGGCAGTCCACTTAAGGAGCAGTGTGATCTGAGGTTGGTAAAGATCTATAACTATAAACATGAAGAAGGAAAAAAACCTAAAAACTTCATACCTCCCAGTGGCTCTCTGGCCAGTAATATTGTAGGTGGTTTTTATTTCAGATATTGAGTTTTTCTACAGATACCCTGAGTTTTTAAAAATAGTATGTTCATACTGCTTTAGTCAGAAGACATTATTTAAAATAAGTCTTAACATCATGAAATGCCAGATTGAAACTCTTAACGGTCCAGATGGTACATTTTGCATCATTTCCTAACTTTTGCTCCACAGCCCAGTAGGAGAAACGGAGAGATCAGAAATGGGATCTTTCGAGATGGATTTTTAGGAAATTGGAGTTGAAAAGTTTTGGGTGCTGGCACAGGAGACATTGAAGTAGCTATTCACACTTAGTGGGGAAGGTATCCAGTTTGCAAAGAAAGCACTAGAGGTTGGGCGAGGATGGAGGGGAAGAGGTACCTACTTGCCGGTAGGAGGGGCAGATGATCCAAGTGGAAAGTTCAAGGGACTGCATTTGCTGGAAGGAGGGGCTGCTTCACATCTGGGAGGGAGATCCATGCATTATGGTGAATAAATTCAGGTCAGGAGAGAACCATTCAGGCCAGTGATGGACAAAGGATACTGGCCCATTGTTCTCAAGATATGGGGGAGAAGTCTCAGGGTAGACACTAAAGGAAGTACCTAAGTGTTGGATACAAATATTCATATAGCTGGTTAAAATGCCCCGAATTCTGCCCCCCCCCCTTTTTTAAAGAAAAACACAGAATCAGTCAAAACTGAGTGGTTTCACTTTTCATTACAGTATTATGGGTTTGGTCATTTTTAAACTTTGGGTGTGTCTGCATACATAGTAACAAATCTGTTCCAGTAAATACCAGCTCCTCTCTCCTGACACCCACAGCCTGGCCTGTTAGACCTGGCTCTGCTGCGGATCTCGGGACTCTCTCCTCCTCCCCTGCGTGGCTCTATCAGAGCAAGAATATCGCGGTAGTTGTGGATTCCCTGCAGAATGGACTGAGCTAGCAGTTTTCACTTCTAGGCTGATTTATGTTCACGCTGGAAAGAGTGCAGATGCAGTTATTAGCAAACATGAAGCCCAGGGCCTGGACGATTCTCTGGGCCTTCTGGGCAGTGGTCCTCGTGCAACACAGGAGACCTGTTACAGCACGCGTGTGTTCCATGATCTCGCCATAGTTACAGAATGATTCTCAAGGCTACAGGGAAATAGCTACCAAGAAGCTGGAATCATGCCTATTTATGGTTTAACACTTACTGACTTACACTCAGTAGCAATATACAAATACCGTTGTTGTATAAAGCACAGAATGGAATTGGATATGATTCTTCAGTGGATTCCAGGCTAAACCGTTGAGGGTATTATTTCTTTGCCCCTTGAATGAGGTTTCTGCTTACTCCAAACCTAGGTTACCCTTGGCTCACTCTCTTTTTTTTCCCTTAGACCGTGGGGATAGTTTATTCATCATTGTGTATTTTGCTAATTTGTTTTAGTCTACATTAAGCAATGCCCACTCTCTGTAGGTTGCTGGATTTCTTGCTTTCCGTCGTGGCTATCCTTGCCATTATATTTAGAATTGCTCTTCACCAGGTTAGGGAAATCTGTCTTGAATCAGGATGCCACAGTAAATAGGTTTCAGCATGTGTTACTTGAAATCCTGCCTGAATTAGAATGGCCATTTGCCGTCTCCAACCAGGGAGTTCTATCTAGAACCTTTTGGCTGAAGAAAGGGAAGACCAGTTTTCTCTGTCTGCACCTCCCCATCGAAGCCTCCCTCCTGTCATGAAGCTGTGCCAGGAATGGATTTCAAATGAAGATAAGGGTGGATGATCAGGCTGGGTTTGCTGTTTATAGGTATTTTGGGAGATTCAACACATAGAGTTCCCACACTGGCTTTTTTTTTTTTTTTTTCTCATTTAACGTAATTTCAGATGTACAAGAAAGTTATAAGGATAGAATAGAGAATTCTCACATTTATTTCATCCTGTCCTCTCCCATGTTATTAATAGCATTTTCTCCCTTCTATCTGTGTGTTTGTCGTCATGCATGTTTGCACAGAGACACGCTCTCACACATGTATTTTCTAAGCAGTTTGAAAATGGAGACAGCATACCCCTTTACTTCTAAATGGACCTGTGCCTATTTCTTAAAAGCAAAAATACTCTTTTATATAACCACACTGCAGTTATCAAAATTAGTAACTAACATTCATCTACCACTGTTTCCCAATCTACAGACCTTAATCAGATTTTCCAAGTTGTCCCAACTGTGCCCTTTATTTGGGAAAAGCCCAGATTCTGTGTTTTGTTCATTGGTCACGTCTCTTTGGTCTAATTCTTTAATCTGAAACAGTGTGTCTTTCTGCCTCCTGACACTGAAATTTCTGAAGAGCCTGGGCCATTAGACTGTCCCCAGTTCGGATTTGTCTGCTGTTCTCTTGTGATTAGGCTTGGGTTTTGCATTTTTGGCAGGCACGTCACGGAAGAGATGTCATGTTCATCTTAGTGCATCCTCTCAGGAGGCACAGGATGGCTGCTCGTCTCATTCCTGGTGATCCTCACTTTGACCATGTGATGAAGGGAGGTGGTGCTGCCAGGCTTCTCAAGTGTAAAGTCACTGTTTTTTTCTTCTGTAATTACTAAGTGTCTTGTGGGGAGATTCTTTGAGACTGTAAATATTCTGTAACTACTCAAACTTTCACCCACTGCTTTTAGTATTCATTGATTCTTTGCTGAATGAGTTACTACTATGATGATGGTTACCAGATGGTATTGTTCTAACTTTATCATTCCCTCTGTTTTTGTTAGTGGGATTTCTATCCTAAGCAAGAACTCTGCCTTCTGCCACATTAAAAAAAAAAACATTATCAAAGTATGGAATCATGGATTCTAATTTTATATATTGGGTTGTAATCCTTTACTGTCACATAACTTTCTTGCTGAAATTGTCCCAGGCTTGGGCAGTGAGAGCCCCCGCAGATGCTCCTGGGCCTTTGGGCACACTCTTCATTCATTCCTAGAGCACTTCCTTATGTCCTAGCTCAGAAAAAGTGCTCTACACTCATCTTGGCGCTCTCCCTGCCCCAGCCCCCAAATTGGCCGGCTCTCCAAGGAGACCTGCTTCCATTTAGAGAAGGGTAGCACCAGACATTTCTTCAGTTTAGAGGAAAAGAAGGAATGTGTCCAGGGATCATTTATTTTTTTCCTCTCTCAAAGTGTTATCATTTCTCCAAATATGTTAATTTTCCCCGTGGTTTTATTAAGCACCTGTTACATTGTGGATGTGAAAGATACAGAGATGAATGAGACATGGATCTTGCTCTCCAACTGTTCATGGCCTCATGGCAGAAATAGACAAGTCAACACATCATTACAGCAGTGTGATAACTCTAGAATTGCAATGTGCCACCATATGCAAAACTGTGGGATCACAGAGGAGGAGGTTAAAGCTGATAAAGCTGACTGAATAACCCAGTGGGTCACCAGGAATGAATAGAGTCTTCACCTTTCAAACATGGCCTGATGTGGAACCTCCTGGCCATAGCAAAATGTCCTTCTCCATGCATGAAACCAGGGTCAGCATTCCACTTGGGAACTCTAATTAATCCAGAGAAAGATTTTTGTTTATATTGAATTGAACTTTACTTTTAAAATAAATTGCCCCTCATTTACTCCTAGTTAAACCCTAAAGCTCAGTAGGAGACGTGGAACTAATCCTCATCGTCTGTGGCAGGCAGGGCTTCGTATGGTTGAAGATGGTTGTCTTGCCCTGCAATGGGAACTTTGATTTTTTTTTTTTTTTGCTCTTGAGCTGATCATGGTCAGCCATTCATTAGTCAGTACACCTCTTACCAGATTCCCCCACATGGCTCATAACACTCTTCATGCAGTTAGAGAAAATGAGAGGGCTGTGATTCTGCTCAGCTGGAACAGGTAGAGGCACCCCTGTAGCCCAGAGGCCACATCTACATCTTTGGCCATTGTGTCAGCTTTAGGCTGCCTCTGAATTTGTAGTGAAGGAACACCTCCAGGTATGTTTTTTTGTTTGTTTGTTTTTTGCATGAACTCCTGTTAATCCAAGTCTCTTTAATTCCCCTTGGTTTTACTGCTTGCTTGAACTTAAATACAAGGCTTCCTATTTCTCCTTTCAAAATTTCATCTTGTTTGTTTCAGCCTGTTGTTCCAACTTACCGAGATTTTTTTAAAAAAGTCTTGATTCCACCATTTAGCATGTTAGTCCTCTCAACTGATGTATGTGCTTGGTCTCATCCACCCCTAAAGTTGTCGATTTAAGTGAAGGGAGCCAGGGATAAGGCAGGACTTTAAGGCATGTCCCCAGACACATTGACCTTTGAGTGGGTACTTAAGGTAATAACATCTTCCAGCTATAAGAGCGGGCAGACTTTATTATCTGAAAGACATTTGGTCCCCTAGATACACAGAAATGATAAACTTTGGGATACGTTATTAAAATCAAAAAGGACCCTCTACTGCATTTCTTAGATCGTTGAGTCTAAGTGAAGCTATTTTCCAGTTTATGTGAATTTTCTTACTGAACCTACAGCTAATTGCTGAGTCCTCAGGACCTTTCCTCCCCGAGATGCTATTCAACAACTGTCGACTCTCTTCTAAAACTGTGAGGAACCTGCAGTATATAGTCTGTAACACATCCTTTTAAATCTAATATATATATATACTTTATCCAAAATGACGATACACATCTTCCTCCCTTTCTCTTGTTTTATATTACTTCTGAGTGCTTTTTCACCATTTAACATTATATTTATTTGTGTGCAGTCTTTCCCCACAAGAATGTAAGCTGATTCCTGTTGTTGATTCTCTGAGCATCTGGCACATAATAGGTGGACAGTGAATGCTGAGTTAATGGATGAATACATTTTTTGATCTATAGTTTCTGGAACTGCCTTTTTTTTTTTTTTTTCCTTGAAAGGAGTCAAGATAATGGGCCTCTTATCCCTTCTTTCCTGTGTGAAGATATCCAAGTAAGAGAGTGCATTTTGAACTCTCATCTCCTCTATCACTCCCAAGTTGGGGAAAAAAAAAAAAAGAGGGAGAAATGTGTCTGTGAACTGGTAGTATTCCTTTACACAGTCATCCTGACAGCCCATGATCTTGGATCAGACCCTGGTACCTAAAGACTGAATGAGACTGTCCGATGTGCTGAAGTTCTCTTTGAGAAACAGACATTAAAGTAAAACAGAGAAGATGGGACTTCACCGGTGGTTAAGCTTTGCGCTCCCAGTGCAAGGGGTACAGGTTAGATCCCTGGATGGGGAACTAAGATTCCAAATGCCACATGGTGGGGAAAAAAAAAAAAAAGAAATAACTTAAGAAAAGACAAGAAAACATGGCAGAATGGCTAAGAACACAGGCTCTACAGCCAGATTACAGTTCTGTCATTTAGGCTTTTGTTTGTTATTTGACAAACATTATGTCATTTGTCATTTAGGTCAAGCAACCTCAGTTTTCCCAGCCTCAAAATGGGGCTAAAAACAGCCCCCATCTTATGGAGTGTTATAAGCATCCCGGTGGTGTTGGACCCACAGGCCTTACCATGATGCCACACTCAAGAAGTGATGGCTTCCCTTCAGACGGTTTTCATTTTGAAAAAGCTTTGGGGAAAAAAGGTGCAGAGTAGGACACGAAGTCGCCTGTAACCTCATCCCCTAGCAATTACCTCTGTAAAATTGTTGGACAGAAATCTCATGGATTTCCACATGCAGAACCTATATAGGCTTTGTTCACTCAGCATCCTGTGTGATCATTTCCCACCCACCCCTGTACATAGTTTTTTTTTTAAGTGATATTTTATAACATCCTATGGAATGCTATGCACTGTAATTTAGAAAATACCTTGCTTCTCTAGATTATTGCCATTTTTTTTTTTTTTTTTTCCTGTTAACAAACATTGTGATGAATAATCTTCTATCTCTGTGAGTATCTTGGATTGTCTCCTGGAACGGGGGAATTGCTGAGTCAAAGGGCACATGCATTTTTGAGGTTTTTGACACCCACTGCCAAATCGCCTTCAGGAAGGTGGTGCTCACTGAAGTCCCCCTCCAGCAGAGCAGGGAACCCCCAGGAGCCCACCCATTCACTTCTCTCTGGTGATGCTGCATGGATTACTCACGGAGGCAACAGTTTCTCCCATCTCTACTCTCTCTCTTTGTTTTTCTTTTCTTCTCCCCTTTGTTTCTTTTCTTGGTTTTCTGCCAGACAGCCTCTTGTGAAAGGACCGCCTAATTAACCCTGTGCTAATTAACAATTTAAAATTACACAGTGCGACTGTTGGTGTTTAATTCTCCAGGAGCTGGAGCAACAGCAGAGCCCCCTCCCCTTCCTCATAGCTGCACCCGCTGTAACTTCACCAGCTTCCCTGTAACTGTTGCATGGATCCCTGGCCTGTCTCCTTAAGGGAGAGTGATAAAGCTGTCACGTCACGTCTTCTCCGTTGAAAGAGGGAGATGGATGACTTTGTTAATGGGGGGCCCCTGGGATCACAGGGTGGAGTCTTACCATTTTTTAACCGTCTTTGAAAAATAAAAGACTGAGGCTGGGAAAAACGCAGGGGTTTTACAGGTAGGTTCAAGGAAACTGTAACCTGTGAGAGGAGCAAGAATGGGGGAGGGGTTCCTGATGAAAATGTTAGAACTTTTCTCCACAAGAGGATTTCTCAAATGGCAGAGGAAGGCACTCAGCAGAGAGAGTGTGCGAGTGCTAGGCCACTCCCGTTAACTCTCGTACTGAAGGGATGTGCTCTGTTGAAATCTAACTGAATTCTTAAAACCACCACCACCAAGAGAAAAAAACAACCCATGCTGAGTCCAACACTGGTGGTCTTGTGTTTAAAGGGGATTCGAGGGTGCAAATGGCTGGAGAGGGGCAGGCAGCCAGAAGGGGTGTGGGTTTATGGTGTGTGAGCCAGCCCCAGCCAGACCGAAGGATGCGGAAGGGGTGCAGAGCCGGGGTGGGGGGCTGCCTGTACGAGCACGGGGACCCGCTGGGTTCCCAGGCTGCCCTCTATAACTGAAGATCATTGATTTTACGGGAAACCATGTTTACAGACAGAGTGCTGATCGACCTCGAGTTGACTTCTGCCTCCTTAAGTAAGAACTACCTTTTTCTTATTGACTGGCTGATAAACAGAGCGAAAGGAACTGCTGGCCGGGTGGGAGAGGGCCTGAGATCCTGGGGCTCAAAGGTGGGGCAGCGTTAAGAGATTCCTGCATCTCTGTGCTCTGGTTCCCTTCTGGTCCTCCCATCCCTGCACCTCCCAGGGACTGATGCGTGAGCCCGAGACTGACCCTGCCTGGTTACCTGGCAGCATAGGCTCCAAGCACAGAGGAGCAACGATCTGTCATAAAGCAGAGTGTCTCACTCAAGCTTCAGTAATGCACAGCCCGTGGGGACGGTATTAAAAATGCAGATTCTCATCTAGGGTAGGGCTGAGAGCCTGCATTTTTCACAGGCTCCCTGGCAAAGACAGGCTCTTTGGCCCCGAACCACACTTGGCTTAGCAAGGTAGCAAGAGCCGCCTGCTTACCCTGGCCAGCAGGCACTGACAGGAAGCCCAGAGCAGGTGCTTGGGATCCCGAGCGGGCTCCATCTTTCCCACCAGCATCTCAGTGGGCTGTTGCCCCCTTGCGAATGAGGGGTCCCCTACGTGTGCCCCCTCATGGGGCAAGTGTTACCTGCTGCCATAGGATACCTGTCTTTGCCCACAAGGTCATCTTTTCTTGACATCTTTTGCTGAAGGAATAGAAAATAAAGTTGGGTGACTTTTTAAAAGTCCCAGTCCCTTAACCAGATGATTTGTGGAGGAGGAGGAGGAGGAAGAGAGCAGAGCAAGAAAAGCCCACCAATTAATTGGTAAACGCTTTGTAGGTTTCTCAGCCCAGTCCAGGCTGGAGAAGAGATTGGCTTTGCTGTCAATACACAAGTCCCTGGTGAAGCATCAAAGCTGTTCTCCTTTATCAATCGTGGCCTCCCCTTCCCGCATGTTCCTGTAACTTACCAAGCATTTATGACATTGATTTTACAATCGGGCTGTTAACCCTCCCGCCTCTTCAGGCCTGCCAACCTTTTCGGCCCAAGCTGTCAATCAGATATCATCCAGCCAATCACATGCATCCTTAGGGAAGAGCCACCCTGGAGTCTCACCTGTATCCCAACTGAGCCTTGTGAGGATGTCTTATCGCATTTGCTGTTTGGTTTGGTTTAGTGTAGTTGTGTTTGTTTAAAATCAATATTTCTTTTCTAAGGCACATGAAACTTTGTTGTAATGGAATTTGAGATTATAAGCTAAGAGCTGGTGTGTGTGCATGCGTGTGCTTGTGTATTAACAAACAAAATATGACATGTTCCTCCAAAAAGTTGTTTCTCCTGAAACTTCTGGTAAACCTGCTTTCCCCATCTTTTCCCGAGAGGGAGCTATTGGTTCACTGTGCAATCAAGAATCAAGCAATGAAAAAAAGAATGGGAAGATGGAGGCGGGGATTGGGGGGAACAAACCCAGCCAAAACCTTCATCCACTGTGTGTGAATGAGATGGTGGGTGGAGAAGCAGCCAAGTGTTCTCCAGGAAGGAGGCGTGGCCGGGAGGGTGGCCTGGGATTCACAGCAAGCACTTTGAAAACCTTGCGAGGCGCTGAGTTGCCTGTAGGAGCGGGGCCAGACAGAAGGAACGCTCCCGTGATGTTGTTGCCACAGGAGCAGAGCAGAGGCAAGCAATCTAATGTCTCCCTCCCCAGGGACATGAGGTCTCAGAGGGCAGATTGAGCCCAGTGCCACTTTGGAGTTGGAAACGGAAAAGCCTCAGGGCTGAAGGACAGCTGCTTGGGTAACGACTAATAAGTAAGAGGCAGGTGTGGAACTGGGGCTGGCAGAGCCCAGCTGCATCTCAGCTCGCTGTGAGATCCTTGACAGCAGAACCCACCCAGTCAGTGGTGAACACGTGCCATTCAGGCAGGGCGAGATCCTTCCTGCTGGCGGCGGACTCAGCCCACTGAGAGTCTGGGTGGATCTTCCTAGAAACATCACGTTTATGTTTTGCACCTCCGTATTTTGAGTCTGAAGCCAGCTGAGTCACAAGCAAGTGTGTTCTGTGGGTTGCGGGGAGGAGATGGGAATTGAGAACGCCACCTTTCTTAGTGTCCCAGTGGCACTGGAGTCATTTTTTAGATCTAGGGCCTCAGTTTAACTACTTGTAAAATGAGACAGTGTTTTCAAGACTGGGACAGGGTGACTGCAGCCATGGGGCCTTTGAAGGGCTTCACAGAGCTTGCCCAGGCCCGCACACTTGCCCTTCACCCCTGCAGCCCTCAAACACTTCGTGAATTTCTCAAACTAAAAATGTGGTCAGTAAGAGCAAGGGCACAACTTCGCTTCTAAATCAAATGGCATGTCCCTGCCCAGGTTCATCATCCTTTCTCTAGGGTTGCAGAATTGTCTTTCTTCTGTCTCTCTGTCTGTCCCAGGTGTTCCCCTGGCCCACAGACAGTGTGGGCAACAGGGGTGGCTTTGTGTTGCCATCTGTATGTGGTGGGGCCACCGTTCTGTGTCCCGGCAAGTTGAAAACAAGCCTCCTCCTGACCGCTGCCTGATCGCTGGGCCCTGACTCTCTAACGCTGTGCTTGCAAAGATCTCAAATTCAAAGTGGTCTCTAGGGGTGCAGCAGCTGACAGTCTGAGGACAGAAAGGGCTTCTCCTGACGCCCCTTTCCCCGACCTCCCCCTCCTCCTGTGACACCCAGGGGCACCCCCCGCCCGCTGAGCCTGGACGGGGTGGGGCGACGGCCCGGGGTCCCTGCTGCCCCGCCGTCTCTGTTGTGGGTGTGGAAGACAGAAGCCTGCCAGGGCAGAGTGCTCTGTGCAGGACCTTAGCCTCGGCCCTCCTAACCTCTTTCCTTTCTCTCTCTCTTCCCCCTTCTCTCCCTCCTCTCCCCCTTGCCTCCACCCTTCAGGTCCGATCCGTACTGGGTGCAATGAAAGCTCCACGCAGGCCTTACCATGGAAGGCTGTGACTCGCCCGTCGTCTCGGGGAAGGACAATGGGTGCGGTATCCCTCAGCACCAGCAATGGACTGAACTCAACAGCACCCACCTCCCCGACAAACCCAGTAGCATGGAGCAGCCCACAAGCGAGAGCCACGGGCCCCGGGACGGCCTGAGGGCCCCCTTCAATGAGCGCCTCGCGGAGAGCACCGCCCCGGCCGGGCCCGCCGCCGAGCCCGCCGCCGCCGCTGCCGCCGCCGGCAAGGAGGTCAGCTGCAACGAGTGCTCGGCCTCCTTCGCCAGCCTGCAGACCTACATGGAGCACCACTGCCCCGGCGCCCGCCCCCCGCCGCCGCCGCCCCCGCGGGAGGAGAGCGGCAGCGACAGCGGCGAGGAGGGGGACGAGGAGAGCGACGTGGAGAACCTGGCCGGGGAGATCGTGTTCCAGCCGGACGGCTCGGCGTACATCGTGGAGAGCCTGAGCCAGCTGACCCAGGGCGGGGGCGTGGGCGGCGGCGGGCCGCTCCCGTCGCTCTTCCTGAACTCTCTCCCCTCCGCCGCCTCGGGGGGCAAGCCAGGGGACCCTTCCTGTGCGGCCCCCGTCTACCCCCAGATCATCAACACTTTCCACATAGCCTCATCCTTCGGGAAGTGGTTTGAGGGCCCAGACCAGGCTTTCCCGAATACCTCAGCCCTGGCGGGGCTCAGCCCCGTCCTGCACAGCTTCCGCGTATTCGACGTGCGACACAAAAGCAACAAGGATTACCTAAACAGCGACGGCTCTGCCAAAAGCTCCTGCGTATCCAAAGATGCTCCCAACAACGTGGACCTGTCCAAATTCGATGGCTTCGTGCTCTACGGCAAGAGGAAGCCCATCCTGATGTGTTTCCTGTGCAAGCTCTCCTTCGGGTACGTCCGTTCCTTTGTGACCCACGCGGTGCACGACCATCGGATGACCCTGAGTGAAGAGGAGCGGAAGATTCTTAGCAATAAGAACATCTCCGCCATCATCCAAGGGATCGGCAAAGACAAGGAACCCCTTGTAAGTTTTCTGGAACCAAAAAACAAAAACTTTCAACTCCCTTTAGTTTCCACCGCTAACCTCATAGGCCCCGGACATAGTTTTTATGGGAAATTCAGTGGCATTCGAATGGAAGGGGAGGAGGCTCTCCCCACCGGCCCCACCGCCGGCCCCGAGCAGCCCCAGGCAGGTCTCCTGACCCCCAGCACCCTCCTGAACCTTGGCGGGCTCACCAGCTCCGTCCTGAAGACCCCCATTACCTCAGTCCCCCTGGGGCCTCTGGCCTCCAGTCCTACCAAATCCTCAGAGGGCAAGGACTCTGGGGCAGCAGCGGGAGAGGAGCAAGAAGTGGGTGATCCGGACTGTTTCTCAGAGAAGGCAGAGCCCGCCGAGGAGGAGGTGGAGGAGGAGGAGGAGGAAGAGGAGGCGGAGGAGGAGGAAGAGGAGGAGGAAGATGAGGAGGAAGAAGAGGAGGAGGAGGGCTGCAAAGGACTCTTTCCGAGCGAGCTGGAAGACGAGCTGGAGGACAGGCCCCCCGAGGAGTCTGGGGCTGCGGCAGGTAGTAGCAGCAAAAAGGACCTTGCTCTCTCAAACCAAAGCATTTCTAACTCCCCCTTAATGCCTAATGTGCTCCAGACCCTGTCGAGGGGCGCAGCTTCTACTAGTTCTAATTCCGCTTCTTCCTTTGTTGTCTTTGATGGTGCGAACAGGAGGAATCGTTTAAGCTTTAACAGTGAGGGCGTCAGGGCCAACGTGGCAGAGGGCGGCAGGAGGCTGGACTTTGCTGATGAAAGTGCCAATAAAGACAATGCCACAGCACCAGAACCAAATGAAAGCACAGAGGGGGACGAGGGGGGCTTCGTCCCCCATCACCAGCACGCTGGCTCCCTCTGCGAGCTCGGGGTGGGGGAGTGCCCCTCGGGGAGCGGCGTGGAGTGCCCCAAATGCGACACGGTCCTGGGCTCCTCCCGCTCGCTGGGCGGCCACATGACCATGATGCATTCTCGCAACTCGTGCAAGACACTCAAGTGCCCCAAGTGCAACTGGCACTACAAGTACCAGCAGACGCTGGAGGCGCACATGAAGGAGAAGCACCCGGAGCCGGGGGGCTCCTGCGTCTACTGCAAGAGCGGGCAGCCCCACCCCCGGCTGGCACGAGGCGAGAGCTACACCTGCGGGTACAAGCCTTTCCGCTGCGAGGTGTGCAACTACTCCACAACGACCAAAGGCAACCTCAGTATCCACATGCAGTCCGACAAGCATCTCAACAACATGCAGAACCTGCAGAATGGCGGGGGAGAGCAGGTGTTCAGCCACACGGCCGGGGCGGCGGCAGCCGCAGCTGCAGCGGCTGCTGCCGCGGCCAACATGGGCAGCTCCTGTGGGGCCCCCTCACCCACCAAACCAAAAACCAAGCCCACCTGGAGATGTGAGGTGTGCGACTACGAGACCAACGTGGCCCGGAACCTGCGCATCCACATGACGAGCGAGAAGCACATGCATAACATGATGCTGCTGCAGCAGAGCATGACGCAGGTCCAGCACGGCCGCCACCTGGGCCTAGGCGGCCTGCCTGCTCCCGCCGAGGCCGAGCTCTACCAGTACTACCTGGCCCAGAACGCCAGCCTGCCCAGCCTGAAGGTGGACAGCGCGGCCCCGGATGCCCCGTTCGTGATGAGCGGCTTCCAGCTGGACCCTGCCGGGCCCGTGGCCGCCATGACGCCTGCTCTAGGTGAGGCTGCCCCATCTGTGTCTGTTCTGAGCCATGGGCGTGAGACCGGGGAGGACGTGTGCACGGGCCAAGGTCCCCGCTGACTCTCGAGTCCCATGGATTTCGTGAATCTTTGCTCTCTTGAGAGTTGTTCTGCACTCTGCTCGAGCATCCAGTCATCACATCTTTTTTTTTTTTTTTTTCCCTCTAGAATCCCCTGAATTCTTGTGTTGATCCCGTGGACAGTGGTTTGTGTTCAACATGAGACACAGGTGCCCTCCAGCTATACCGAAGTGTAGGGAAGTTTTGAGAGTTTCCTCTAGTATTTGGCTCTGGTTCAACTTTCCTTCCTGTTCTCATCCCCCCCTTTATCTGTCCCTTTCTTGATTTGAAAAATTGCTACAATTGCCCTTAACTTTCGAGTTCTGTCAGACAATTATTGAGATGTACAGGAAACTGTCACTGTAGTTTTCAGTAGGGACAGTCACATCTGAAAGAGGATCTGAGAACTGTGGTGTAACTTATTTAAATAAGCCAGGTCTGGTTGTGAGCAGACCAGGAGCCACCCAGATACGCCTCGCAAACTTCTCCAGTGTTGTTACTGGGATCTGGATGCTTTAAAGAGGTAGGTTCTTTTTATTACCTTGCGTGAGTTGCCAGTGATTAGTATAGTTGGGAATTGATTGACCTGGGGGGCACCGTGAGGAGAGATGTGATAGATGAGTAACACGTAAGTTCTAAAATTGCACATTAAAGAAATCCTGATTTTAGTATCAGATCCTGGTTAACGGAGCCTTTGTTGCCATGGAGTACGTGGCTTCATGTTGGAAAACTGTCTTACCGGTTGGCTTCGTTGAGCCAGAATGGGACCAAGAGGACAGGATTTGGATGCCCAAAGCCACTACTCTTCATGTAAAAAGAACCGTGACCACTTCTAGGGAAGAGCTTCTATAGCAAGCAAATGTACAAACCAGTTTCATGAGCACCAGTGTGGTGGTCGGGCCCCGCCTGCTCCAACTACACACGCCTGGTCTCTGTTCCCTGACCCAGCTGACCTCTTGAGACCAGCAGCGATGTCCTGGATAACACATGACCCCCTTACTGACATGAGAGTAAGTCGTTCTCGGCAACAAAGCATGAGCAAGCACCTTTATTCTAGAATGGCTCAGGTTCCAACAGAGGGCTAAACCTCCCCAGCGGGCACATCTTTATTTGTGTGGCCTTTCAGTGCTACTTGCTGCAGATGAGTTGTATTTCACGGCATCTAATTTGTTTTTCCTGCCGTGCATTTAAATTTGAATCCTGGGGTCTTCTCTGTTTTGGAACACTGAGTGGTTGATCCTTTCTTACCACGCAGTGTGAAGATGTTTTACCCACTGGTCAATCACGGATGCACAGGGATCAGTCATTCTGTTTGTCCCAAGAGTGACCGTGGGGTTGCACAACTACGAGTGACATCGGTACTCACAAAAACTGTCCTGCTTCCAAAGCCTGCGGGGGTGGGGTGTTCTTCATCTGGAGATTTAGAATCTTGGGGAAGCAAGTCTTGGAGTAAATCACGTATAATGTAAGTGGAACGAAGACACAGGAAATGTATGGGTTCATACTGGGTCAAAGTGAAGACTTTTTAATTACCTTGAAAACCAGTAATCCCGACTGCAGCTTGAATTGAGTGGTAGATAAATGGCTTGCTTTTAGCACCCACTGTCTGTGAGTCTGCGGGACACTGTGCATCATGAGCAGAGGGCAGATGCGAAAGACATGAAACAGATCCTTGAGTTCTGCACATACATAGAAGATCCGGACTTTAGTTTTTAAAGAGAATAGTGTTCTTCCTTCTAAAGACCTTATCCAGGTAGTCAACAGAGGGCCCTTGAATTTCCAGCATCACTGCTTGGCAATCGAGGTGAGTCCGTAAACACCTCCCTTGCTTGCCTGAAGCTACGAGCACTGTTGAGATGAGGGTGAGAGTGACAAAAATACTTGATGCCAGAAGCCTGTGTGCCTGTGGGAGTGACAGAATGTGTCCACCCGGACCTGTTATTTCAGTCGTGGGACCTCAGCAGAAGGCAGCGTAGGCAAATAGAAAGAGCGTGGCTTTCAGTTCTGTGTGCAGCCCAGCTGGTTGGTCCTTAGGCGCGTTAGGAGAAGGCTGTGGGCGTTATTAGGCATTACTGGGCTCTGCAGGGGGTAGTAGCGGTTGTGAACTACACTCCTGCATGTAAGTCAGTGTTCTCTTCCTCCCTTTGATGGAACCTCCACTTATCCTGGGAACATGTGCGTTCTAGACTCTGTCAAGGAAAAGCTCGGCATCATTGGTTTGGTCTGCTTGAATTTGCGTCAATCTGTAGGTGAGATGTTAGGCTTGAGTCCAGACGACCATCCTTCAAGACATCTGTCTGGATTATAGTTCAGCACAGCATGGAGAAATGGGTGGTTTGCCAAGGCACCTACATGTTTCCTAAGTAGCCAGCTGGCCATGGGACATTTGCCCCAGGTTTAAGAACTCCTCTGATTCTGCTTTTGATTGTAGGAGGTGTCTTTTAATCCCTGTGTCTTTCTGAGGATGTGCTCAGGGCGGAACTCTGTGCCAGGGTGTCAGTCGCTAGCCTTAAAGGTAAATGTGGGGGGAGATGGGGTCCTCTCCAAGACCATCCATCCGGCGTGACTCCAGAGTAGGCACCGGCTAAGTTCTCAGTGCGTGCGCTCTCCCCCAACCTGACCTGCCTGTGGATTGGGTGAGGTTCCTCCACTTCTTGGGAACTGAATTTGTTCCTTCCAGCCCAGTGGATGTGTGGGAGCCCAAGCCCTGTGTGTGGTTCTCCAGGGTATAGTTCTCAGAGGGAGTTTTGGCTTGCCCATCACCCCCATTTCACTGCTTCTCTGCTTCTGTCTTGGATTTGCATTTCATTTTAAGAGCTTGGGATGGCAACAGGGACTTATTTCGTTTGTGTGTTCCGAGGACTTCTCACTTTCACTCAGGCATCCAGCAAGTGACAGCTGAATTTCTCTTTGCAGCGGTATTGATGTGTTGAGGTTAAATTTTAAAACTGAAGACGATTTGATGCTTCAGGTGGTCGGCATCAGAAACAAATATATGTTTGCTCCTTGTCTTACCCTCCGGGCAGTTTCTGCTTTCACTGAACATCGAGTGTGTTTTGTGGTTGCTGCCTGGCCTGCATCCCTATTAAGGGATGGAGCTTTTAGGCTTTTTTCCCCCTATCTCTTTTTCTCTCTTGTCCTAAGAAGAATGTCATAGCTATGGCTCCTCTCACCAGGGAAGATGGCAAGAGAGAAGACAGGCAGAAAGCTTCCAGAGTCTTCTGGCACGTGTATGCAAAAGATTTCTGTGGCTTCCTAGACTGTCCTCAGGCTTCAGATCCTGCCACTCAGCTCAGTCGAGCCTGGGCTGAGCTCCTCACTCAGAGTACCTCGTACAGCAGAAATAAGAAAAAAAACAAGTGGCTCAGACGGTAAAGCGTCTGTCTACAATGCAGGAGACCTGGGTTGGGAAGATCCCTTGGAGAAGGAAATGGCAATCCACTCCAGTACTATGGCCTGGAAAATCCCATGGACAGTGGAGCCTGGTAGGCTACAGTCCNGCCAAGGCACCTACATGTTTCCTAAGTAGCCAGCTGGCCATGGGACATTTGCCCCAGGTTTAAGAACTCCTCTGATTCTGCTTTTGATTGTAGGAGGTGTCTTTTAATCCCTGTGTCTTTCTGAGGATGTGCTCAGGGCGGAACTCTGTGCCAGGGTGTCAGTCGCTAGCCTTAAAGGTAAATGTGGGGGGAGATGGGGTCCTCTCCAAGACCATCCATCCGGCGTGACTCCAGAGTAGGCACCGGCTAAGTTCTCAGTGCGTGCGCTCTCCCCCAACCTGACCTGCCTGTGGATTGGGTGAGGTTCCTCCACTTCTTGGGAACTGAATTTGTTCCTTCCAGCCCAGTGGATGTGTGGGAGCCCAAGCCCTGTGTGTGGTTCTCCAGGGTATAGTTCTCAGAGGGAGTTTTGGCTTGCCCATCACCCCCATTTCACTGCTTCTCTGCTTCTGTCTTGGATTTGCATTTCATTTTAAGAGCTTGGGATGGCAACAGGGACTTATTTCGTTTGTGTGTTCCGAGGACTTCTCACTTTCACTCAGGCATCCAGCAAGTGACAGCTGAATTTCTCTTTGCAGCGGTATTGATGTGTTGAGGTTAAATTTTAAAACTGAAGACGATTTGATGCTTCAGGTGGTCGGCATCAGAAACAAATATATGTTTGCTCCTTGTCTTACCCTCCGGGCAGTTTCTGCTTTCACTGAACATCGAGTGTGTTTTGTGGTTGCTGCCTGGCCTGCATCCCTATTAAGGGATGGAGCTTTTAGGCTTTTTTCCCCCTATCTCTTTTTCTCTCTTGTCCTAAGAAGAATGTCATAGCTATGGCTCCTCTCACCAGGGAAGATGGCAAGAGAGAAGACAGGCAGAAAGCTTCCAGAGTCTTCTGGCACGTGTATGCAAAAGATTTCTGTGGCTTCCTAGACTGTCCTCAGGCTTCAGATCCTGCCACTCAGCTCAGTCGAGCCTGGGCTGAGCTCCTCACTCAGAGTACCTCGTACAGCAGAAATAAGAAAAAAAACAAGTGGCTCAGACGGTAAAGCGTCTGTCTACAATGCAGGAGACCTGGGTTGGGAAGATCCCTTGGAGAAGGAAATGGCAATCCACTCCAGTACTATGGCCTGGAAAATCCCATGGACAGTGGAGCCTGGTAGGCTACAGTCCATGGGGTTGCAAAGAGTCGGACATAACTGAGTGACTTCACTTTCTTTGATTAGCTACTAAGTTGGATTCGAATCAGTCATCAAAAACAAAAAACCTTCAGCCCAGCCACATGTGAAAGGTCAGGTTTAAGTATCCGTTGGGGAGTGGCACGGGGAGACATTAGCTCGAGCGTGTGTGTGTGTTTAGGGGAGAAGCAAAAAATAGAAGCCTACGCTTGCCATTCTGCTCGACTGTAGGCTTCTAGGTAATGGAGGCAAGGCTGCTCTTTCCAAGCCTTTCTTGTGACAGAAATAAGAGCTCATAGTATTAACTTAGCACCAGTGAGTGAGAGCCGGCCCTCAGTTTATGCAGGGCCATGATGGACTGAGAAAGAGCCGGGCTGGAGAGGGAGGAGCAGAGCCGTCACAGACCCCGTTTTTTCCAGGGCTGTGAGCTGACCTTTGCGTTTCACTGCTCATCTCCCCCCAACTTGCCAGACCTGTAACGTTTTGGCTGCTCTGTACCCTGGCTGGCATGGCAGATGTTTGGGCCCCTGTGCGGAGGGCTGGGGACCCTCTAGAGGTTCAGCAAGGGGAAGATTGGATCCTTGTCCTAAAGAGGCTGCACCTGTATTGAATGGCTGAGATAATGCCAGAGGGGAACGTGAGAGGTCCCAGTGCAGACTTACGTTCCACGCCGTGTGGGGGCTCATGGACAGGAAATGACTGTGCTCTTGGGGAGATGTGGGAGGAGCCAGCGCCTCTGACAGGCAGCTGTGCTGAGGAATAAGGAGATCATTCTGGAAATCTCAGATTTAGAGCCACGCTGTCCACTACAGTAGCCACTGACCCAACCGTAAATGAAGAAAAAATGAAAACTGCAGCTCCCCAGCTCTATCCTCGCCATGTGTCAGGTGTCCCATAGCCACACGTGACTAGTGACTTTCCTGTTGGACAGTCCAGATACCCAGAGTTTCCATCTTCACAAAAAGTTCTGCTAGGCAGCGCTGCTGCTCAGCCCAGTTCTGATCCGCCACAAAGGCTTGGGGGTCTGAGAACGCAGCTATGACTCAGTTTGGGGTCTGAAGCCTTAGATTCTCCTATGTCCAGTAAGTGATGCTTTTATGTCTGTCTTGGATCTGAGTGAGGCGCTGAATTCAAACATTCAAGAGATTATATGGTCCCTACCTTCTTCTAGGCATTCTTTTACAAAAGAAAAAAACATAACAACACAACCTTCTGCAAATTTCAGAATGTCCATGAGAGAGATCTGACCACATCAAGCTGATTTTCGTTGTAAATTTTCACAGTGGATAGCACCTTGTGATGCTTGAAATGTGATCTTTTTTCTGCTGGAACCTGGGTCAGGGATGGTGGAGGGTGGGCAGTGCCTCAGGTAGGAACACTGCGAGCCCGTCCTCTGATTCTCTCCCTTCTCTTTCCCCACAGTGGGCGGTGAAATCCCCCTAGACATGCGGCTTGGGGGTGGGCAGCTGGTGTCGGAGGAGCTGATGAACCTGGGCGAGAGCTTCATCCAGACCAACGACCCGTCGCTCAAGCTCTTCCAGTGCGCCGTCTGCAACAAGTTCACCACGGACACCCTGGACCTGCTGGGGCTGCACATGAACGTGGAGCGCAGCCTCCCGGAGGAGGAGTGGAAGGCAGTGATGGGGGACTCGTACCAGTGCAAGCTCTGCCGCTACAACACCCAGCTCAAGGCCAACTTCCAGCTGCACTGCAAGACGGACAAGCACGTGCAGAAGTACCAGCTGGTGGCCCACATCAAGGAGGGCGGCAAGGCCAACGAGTGGCGGCTCAAGTGCGTGGCCATCGGCAACCCCGTCCACCTCAAGTGCAACGCCTGCGACTACTACACCAACAGCTTGGAGAAGCTGCGGCTGCACACGGTCAACTCCAGGCATGAGGCCAGCCTGAAGCTGTACAAGGTAAGCCCCGGACTGTCTCTGGAAGGAGCGGAGCAGATCCCCTGGTGACCAGAAGGCTGGGGGCAGCCGGACACTTTGTGCCATTAACTGGAGGGACTGGCTGGTGCCCTGGCATTGGGAGGGGAGCTGGTGACACGGTGGAGGGCTTCAGCTGGGAACTGCAGGATCTCTCTGCGGGGTGCCTCATTTGGGGGCCAGGTTGTATTTATAGCAGCCCAATACTATGCATTGTTCCACCCAGCTTCCTTAGAACTGACTTCTAACTCATCATTGCCGTTTCCCTAGTTCCCCCTTTCCCTTTGTGCTCCTGTTTCCCTGCAGGCTTTCTGTTCTCCTTTTCCATCTGGGTATTCCCCTGTTTTTAGCCTCTGCTCCCTGAATGCCCCCTGGGGTGCTTTGTTTATTTGTTCATTCATTCAAGAGATACACGTTGAACCCCTGCCATAACCCAGGCCCTGTTCTGAGCCTGCATCCATGCACAAGGCAAACAAAAAGTCCCTGCCCTCCCAGAGCGTCCATTCTTTTGGGGAGTGGATGATAGACAAAGTAAATAAATTATATGGGAGGCTAGAAGGTGGTGAGTGCTATGGGGAAAAACACGGTCAAATGAGGGGCCCCTTTTTTCTTTTTTCCTGTTTGCCGTGTTCTATGCCTCTGTTCTCTTGCTCGTATTTTCTTTTTTTTTTTTTTGCTGGGCTTCTGCCTTCCTCCTCCTCCTAAGTCCTCTCCACTTCTCATTCCTTCAAATCCCTCCTTCCTCACCCAGCCCTCCTTTCTCACCCCTCCCTGCCCCCTTCCTTCTTCCCCTCAGTCCATAGACTTAGGTAACGAGGAGGAGGTGCTCGGATACTGTAATAGTCCTTCCACTTGCACGGCAGAATTGCTCCAGACGTTTCTATTGATTTTCACTGGACTTAAAGCCTCACCTTTTTCTCTAATCATCCCATAATGGCTTTAGTATGAACAATCAGGTACAAATCGCCATAAATCTGCCCAGCCTCCCTCCACGTCCCTTCCACGCCCTCTCCCTATCTCTCTGTTTCCCTCCCTCTTGTTATCAGCCTCTCCTCTTTGATTCACACTGATTCCCACATCTGTGGGCCAGGTTGCCCCTCACCCTGAGCTCCTTGAATCCCCTCTCTGCTTACAGTGATTTTAAATGGAGACTCCAAATAAGGGAGACCCTGATCCTGTCCCCACATCAGCCTCTGCTGAGATTGATAAGTGTGATTCATTTTACAGTCAGTCGCTCATTCTCAGCTTGTCTAGAGGCCTGTGTTGCATGGATGAGAGACCATTTTCGGGAAAGGAAGAAAAAGCAGGCACAAGGTGGTAGGGATAGAATGTTCTGGAATTGACTGCTGACTCAGGCATGAATGGGCTCAAGTGGTGTGGAGGGGAGGGTCTAGACACTAGACAGCCAAGCCCGCCCTGTTCTCCGTGAGCTGGACCCTCACTGGTTGGCTTCCCTGAGTGCCACCCTTGGAAAGAGAGCTCCTGGCCATCAGTTTAAATCGGAGGTTCTCACTGGCCACAGGGTGGTGCCGGTGTGGTCGCAAAAACCTGATGGAGATACCCATGGGAGAAAAAAGAAGTTTCTAAACGACCCAACTGAGCAAAAATTAGTGCGAAGGACTCGGTGCGGCCCTGGAAGGTCGTATGCAGCTTTGAATGCGGTCTTTTAGAGGTGGCATGAAGCTGGCCTCTTCCATCCGAGGGGAAACATTGCCTTTTAGGTTATAGAATGTGTGGGGTGGTCCTTAACTGTCCACACTGCGACCTCCAGTAAGAGCAGCCTTGGGTTTGCTTGCTTCCAAAGGGTCTGGAACTTGGGGGATTCGCTGACTGCATCCCTTGCTGGTCCCCACTCCTTGTCCTCTGGGCACACCTCGAGGATCGGGTAGAGGTGGTGTTCAGGGCAGATGTGAGGGAAGTGACTCGGGCATCACCCTTTGTGCTCTGCTCAGCCAGCCCTGGATTCTCATGCTCCCCCGCCGTAGTTCTCTCATCTTGTTTCCTTAGTAAAGATGGAGGAGGCTTCTGCTCAGAAAAGGCAGCGTTGCAGAAGTGAAGATGTGGGAATGCGGGGTGGGATGCGGGGACCAGTTCTCGGAGGAGAGGTGCCCAGGCAGTGTGTGTGGCTGGCACCTGCCAGGGGTGACCTCCACCCACATTCAGGACAGAATTCCCTGGGTCAGGAGCCGAAGGTCGTTAGTCTGGTCTCATTAGCTTGGGTAACAAATGTCCCCGTGACTCTGCCGTGGGGGGCGGGGAGCTCTCCCACCCATTCCCAGATGTGACCCGGAACCTTACCATTTCAGTGCCCGTCTCAAGGCCTTTCTGCCCCGCGATGTGACTGAGATACAGTTCTCTCGCCACCGAGGGGGTCCCTAGCACAGGGTCTTGTTGTCAGTTCTGGGATTCGGGGTGGGGATCGGAGGTGGTTCGAGAGTCAGCTTTTCTGTAGGCCCTGGTGTGGCCTGTGGTAAATGGAGATTGATTGCATGTTATTTTTCCTCTTGCTAATGTAATCCATTAGCCCAGCACATGCATAATCAGTTTAGAGCACAGTTAACTGGATATAATCGAGTTCTTTACTGTCTGCTAGAGAAACAGCTCCAGATGCTGCTGACCCGAGGAGGGCCCCCAGCTTCTCACACATGGCCCCCCTCACTGCCCCCTTCCCCCTGGCGCCCCCTCGCCCCTGCCCTGCCCTCCTGCCTCACCTCATTTTGGTTCCCTG
>SJYV01018938.1:98483-112700 GCA_006410875.1 Neotragus pygmaeus
GTAGATTGCTCATGGATCGGTCAAGGAGATGCCCACATTTGCCTTCTGCTGCATCTATCTGCTCAAGTGGCCGTGCTGTCTTCGACGTCCTCGCGGGCCTCCCACCCTCTCCTCTTCCTTTTCCCTGGTTGAGGAGACAGACCCGTGGTCTCAGGAGCACTAGCAGAAGTGTGGCTTTCCGATCTGTCACGGGGTCTCAGACAGGTCCAGAGTCTCTCCCTCTTGGTGTCATAAATCCCGGCGCGTATGTTGCTGGATTAGGACTGAGCCGTCTGAAAGCATGAGATAATTTCTTATCCGGACACAGGAGAGGGTTGGACTGATCAGCAAAATGGGGAAACAGCTGATTCTATCTCTCTTGCCTGGGATTGTCTGGTTGGTTTGGATTATTGTGTGAGAGTGGTTTTTAAATCAAGATTAATGTTCATCGACTTCTTCCTGCCTCCTGGAAGTAAAAGAAAGTAGGGTTCAGGTGGAGAGCCCCTGGCATCAGATGGAAGCTGTTTCTTTTTTCCTTGGCTCCCAGGTTAGTTTTCTGAAATGCTTGTGATTGAATTCCTCGAGTCTTTAAATACATTAAGCCATCCTACATATGAACAAGTTCCACTCTGAGAGGATGTGTGTAAGTTCAACCAAGTTAGCCTAGGTACCCAGCTAAGACAACTGGAGATATAGTACTGTACTGTAATAGGTTTATAATACTTTTCACGCAAACATTAAAAATACGTTTTTTAAAAATACACAAGAATAAAACATTTTTAATCCTACAGTACAGTATTATATACTATAAGCTGTAACAGTTTACTATCACAATACAACATCTGGCTCACAGGGGCGGGCATCGAGTGAACAGGCAGGAAGAGTTGCTGATGAAGGAGGAAGAGGAGGCGGGAGAGCTGAAGGATCGTCAGGAACAGGAGACGGAGGGCCGGCTGCAGTCTCCCTCATGCCTGGCATCGGTGGCATACATGTTCACATCTTTGAAAGTTCACAGCTTGAAGGTTCGTGCATAGCGGACTTGCTGTCGTGGTGGCAGTGGTCGTATGTCCATACCCTCATGGCTGCCATCATGGGCACTGTGATTGAGCGACGCTGCAACCCAGCGGGAAGGTCAGGGACCCCATCAGGCTTAGAAGCCGAACTCTTGTTTTTTTGGTTTTTGTCTATAGCGATTCATCAGAGCCAGAATGGAAGCGTGTTGTGGGTAAGATGCTTGTCTCTCTTGAGGGCTTGAGGTCTGGAAGGGGAATTCCGCACCTGACTGCTTTCCCACATAAATGTTTTCACTTTTCTCCTGGAGGACGTGCTCCTGGGCCCCAGTCTCCCACTCCTTCCCCTGACAGCAATGCCAGGTGCCTTTGCTTGTCTTAAATAGTTGGCGGGGGGAGGGTGCAGCAGGTACTGATAACGCCTGCCCTCCACTCTCCTCCGTGCTAGGCAGATCATGAGCCAGGGAGTGGGTTCAGGGCTCACACGAACCCTTCTGTATTTGTCTGGACTTCCCTGCTGTCCCTGACCAGCTCTCCAAACATTGAAGTGTTTTCTGCTTGGGGGAGGAAGATGCCGAAAGGGCAGCTGGAGATCAGTGCACACCTGCCAACTATCAGAATCTGGCTTTCACTTTGATGTTTTTCTTCACCTGAGAGTCATTGGGATGGAAATTCATCAACTTGAGCAGATAGATTAAGACCCCCACCAGAATCTGTTACTCCAACAGTTTCCAGCTGACTTTCCTTTGATTGGGCCCAGCCCCAAGTTTTCATATTAATCTTAAGTTGTACACAAAGAAACTTGTCTTCCCCCAGAGTTGAGTCTGGACCCCATGTGGGTTGTGTAGGATCCCCCAGGCAAACTGCGGGGGAGACACCAAGTCTCTTTGGCCTAAACAAAGAGGTAGAGTATGGAACCAATTGACTGAAAGATAGGTACCTAGATTCTCTACATAGTGGACTTCGATGCTGTTCGGATTATTTGAGGTAGAAGGAAGAAACCCTCTGCCAGACTCAGCATTACTTTGGAGTCTGTCTTCCCAGTTATTTCCCTGATGTGTAAGAAACTCAGGGTTCACTCTCCCAGCAGGGCAGTAAGTTCACCAAAGGATGGATGGACAGATCAGATGTACAAGTTAGACAGAGAAATTTGGGCTGAAGTTTGCATTCTTCATGCCCTTTTATGGGTGCACAGCACAGGGGGTCTTAGGCATGCAGCTGTGCACTTTGTGCCCACAGATGGTGACTGGCAGTCTTTGTCCTGCTTAGAAAGCAAAAAGCTGCCCCTCCCGCCTCACTCCTCCTCCTCGCCACCCTGATGTGGCTTTGCGTCTGAAGCCCTGTTACAGGTGTCATCTGGTTTACATCGTCACTCTGGAACCAGTTTCCTTAAACCTTGTTTTCTCATTAGGGCGACTATTTATTTATTTATTTTTTAAGTGCATACCTCTGCCTTCTCCTCTCTATACTTTGGTGCCTTCAACCAAAAATGAAAGGCGGGGAGTGTTTTCCTGTGGCTGATTTAGAAGGTGTGAAAGGCCAGATGTTTTGGTAAATCTTAGCACATTTCGCCTTCATGCCTTCCATCTCCCAGCGCAGCTGGGGGTCTGAAGTTCATTTCCCTCACTTGATGGCTGGGCTCGCGGAGTTGGGGCTCCTGGGGCCGGACTGGGAGACTGTGCACATGGGTCCCCTGGTCACCCCTGGAGAGCTGGGGGAGCCCTGGCCGTGGTTCTGGCCACCAGCTAACTTCAAGGGGCTCTGGGAAGGTGGAAAGATTTAATCTTTTTTTTTAGAGGCAGGGCTCATACTGGGACAGATTGAACCCTTCAGCACGGTAGGAGCTATGGCCAACACGTGATATAGGAGTGCTTGGCCAGCAGATGGCTGGTGGGTGCTGTGCGAAAGGTCGACACCTCACTGCAGCCTTGCCCTCCCTCCATAACCATCCTGCCTCTGCGATTCCCTCCAGTGTACCATGGGATTCAACACATTCCCTCAGCTGATGGGCTCTAAGCCAGGCTTTGCCCTCTGGTCGCTGGGCTACGCAGACTTTCACGTCAGGAAGGTTGGATCCCTGTTAACCTTTTGGCTCCACGCTTTAGATACCGAATGATGGAATCGAAATCTTGCTAGGTGTGCCTGTTTTTAATCTGTCCAGTAGTAAATATGCCACCTCGGGAGTCTCTGGCAGTCCAGTGGCTAAGACTCAGTGCTCCCAATGCCGGGGGGCATGGGTTTGATCCTTGGCGAGGGAACTAAGGTTCCACATGCTGCATGGTCAAAATAAACTACTAAATATTCTACCTATTGAAAGACCAGTTTCGTAATCATTTTCCATAACAGTTCCTCCTTTTTTCCCCCCGAGTACTTTTAATATTTTTATTTTCTCTCACCCTTCCTGAATCCTTTTTGTGGATGGTAAAGAACTGAGGAGACTCCTTCAGAATATTCTTATTTGTTACAAGACTAGCATTCTGAATTTACCTCAAGTGTAAATGAATAATAAAATGTGGATTCCTTACTTTTTATAGTAAAAATTATTAGTATGAGTAATGTATGTTCACTGTAGAAATTTTGAGAAATCCAGGTAAGTGAAGTGAAGTCGCCCAGTCATGTCTGACTCTTTGCGACCCCATGGACCATAGCCTACAAGGCTCCTCTGTCCATGGAATTTTCCAGGCAAGAGTACTGGAGTGGGTTGCCATTTCCTTCTCCAGAGGATCTTCCTGACCCAGGGATGGAACCTAGGTCACCTGCGTTGCAGGCAGACACTTTATTGTCTGAGCCACCAGGGAAGCTCCAAAATCATTTNGTTAAAAATGTTAGAGCAAAAAAAAAAAAAAAAATTCTATTGCTCAGAGAGATACAGGAGGTTATTGAAACCAGCAACATCAGACTGGTGACCCTGTGGAGCACTGAAAATAGCACAGGGACTTTCCTGGTGGTCCAGTGGTTAAGAATCCACCTTCCAAGGCAGGGGACATTGGTTCCATCCCTGGCTGGGGAACTTAGATCCCACATGCCCTGGAGCAAGTAGGCCCATGTGCCCTGGAGCCCAAGAGGCTGAAAAAATGTGTGTGTGTGTGTGTGTGTGTGTATACACACATATGTATATATGACTTACCTTTAAAAATACCACTGCAAAGACCTCAAGGTCAAGGTGCCAAATTTAGCAAATAAAAGTATGGAATACCCAGCTAAATGTACATTTCAGACAAAGCCACATAATTTTTATTATAAGTATGTTCCATAAAATAATAATCCTATTTCTGATCTGAAATTCATGTTTTCCTGGGCACCCCTATATTTTTGCTGGCAACCCTTCCTCCAAATGATGAAGAAATTCTCTCACAGTCCTACCAGCTGGCCTGACGGGAGCGTGAAGAGAGATAAGTGGCTTCCGTGTTGGTAAAGCCCTTTTTTTTTTTTTTTTAATGGGTCCCAACAAAAGAGGAAAATTACAGAAGCCTCTAATGATGATTTCCAATTTTGGTTATTTATAGAAAACTGTCATATCAGATTTTCGCATTTTCTACATTAAATAAAGTGCTTTTCCTATAATGAAATCTGAAGTTTTCTCCAGAGCTACTTGTTAAAATTTGTTTCTCAATAATTTTTTCATTATTCCCATATATTTGGAGTGCTCTCGCATCACACGGCGAGATGGATGACAGCATGCTCAGTTCGGTGCTTTGCGGCCGTGTCCAGTGCTTCCACTGTCCTTGCTCTCGCTTGACTCCTCGGGCCTCTTCCTGCAGCTGTAACTTGTATGTAGGTGGTAGAAATTCACAGCCCTGGGGCACTGGGTGTTTCGCTTGTGCCTTCCACATGCAGGATGCTCATAGGAGAGGCTAACATGGCTTTGAATCGGGACTAATCATCAAGCGTGAGTAGCAAACCTCCTCTAGGGTCCGTGTCTTCATTCTGTAAAAGCCAAACTAGCTAGAAGGTTAGAACTGTTTATCTACTGATAATATTTGATTTGTAACCTGTTAATTAGCGGAGCAGGTTCTCAGGCCCAGGACGGGGGCCTCTAAAGCATACCTGGTCTCTTAGGTCAACACTTTTAACCAGTGTTTTCATTTGCCTGCCGGCCTGTGCATTGGAACTGTGGGAAGAGTTCCTCATCTCCTTGCAGTCCCTGTTGAGTCTCTCGCTCTCTGGCCACAGGGTCCTTCCTGAAGCTTTCTGGGCCCCTGGGTCACTTTTGCGCCGACCCCTGGACTTGTCTGGACGCCCTGCCACACCACGTTGTCCTTGTCTGTCTGCAGGAAAGGAGGCCCCAGGGCCCCTGGGTCTAGGCTGGTCCCTGCACCCGTCACCTTGCAGCCCTCTCCTGCTGCAGGCTTGGACCCCAGCACGTAGGGCACCATCCCCTGGCTTCATCTCTAGGACACCCATACGTGAGAAGGGTTTTCCTTCCTGTGGGTCACCAGCTTGTATTGAGTCTGATTTTATGCTGAATCCTGAAGTAGGATTTATGGCTCAAGCTGATAAATCTTGTGAAATGTTACTTAACACCTCTTCTGGGTGGGGAGCTTGTAGCGAGCAGCAGGCACTGGGACCGTGTTTCACCTCCAGTATCTGTACTCTGTGACGAGGATCCCAGTTCCTGTCTGCCTTTCACATTGCTCTTTTTTCCAAGTCTTCTTCCCTTTGGAAGAGTGCCCAGAGAATATGAACAGACACCAGGTGTACTTCCGAGTTAGGAGAAGGTCATTATTCCAAAAACTTGGGGCACACAAGTTGTCACATGTTTCCCCTGCACTCTGGGCTTGTAGGGTTTGGGAAGATAAAAGATCACCCCAATTGCTCACCTCCAAACCAGGATGGTTTTCAGGGTAATTGTCCCACTCTTGCTGGGCCTTCATGTTTCTGTACTTCCCTTCTCCTACCAGCTCTCTCATTTTCTAAAATCATTGAAGATGGAGCCTGGGAGCATTCCTCGGTTCCTCCAGTCGGCCGAGCCAGCAGGCGTGGGTCCCGGCACTGCTATTTCCTCAGTGTCCTAGACATGAGTCAGCCAGTGTGACTCCGCAGCCAGCTGTGGTTTAGGAAGCCCTGTGGGGAAAGATTTGGCTGGAGCCATCTGCTTGCGTGTGTTCTTCCACTTCTGGTTCTCGGAGTAGGATCCAACCATTTGTATTTATTTATTTATTTTTTGCCCAGTATGAGTTCCTGTTAGTGATGGCCACAGCTGCCAGTGTGGAAAGATGCAACTGTCTCTCCAGGGACCGGAGTTCTGGAAGCTTGTAAGCTCGGTCCAGGCTCATCGTGTCCAACTTGGAATCCACTCCCGCCCACCCTTCTCATCCCCGCCCTCCTGCTGTAATCATATTTGCATTTCTGGGCCTTTGGGCCTTTGAGTTTATTCAGCATCCAGGCTTGGGGCATCTGTGGGTTTGTTACAAGNTCGTGTCCAACTTGGAATCCACTCCCGCCCACCCTTCTCATCCCCGCCCTCCTGCTGTAATCATATTTGCATTTCTGGGCCTTTGGGCCTTTGAGTTTATTCAGCATCCAGGCTTGGGGCATCTGTGGGTTTGTTACAAGGTAGGGAGTCCTCAAGTCATTCTTCCTTCTTGACTTTTCCTATCCGATGTTCTAGGACCCAGAGGACCTCCAAAGTCCTTGAGACACTCCTCCATTCTCACCACCGCCCACAAACACTGTCGCGTGCTTTCCCCCCTTTGCCTGGCCCGCTCTTTCTTCCTCTTGGTATACGGCAACTGGAATCCAGCCTCACCTGGGGAAGTCTCAGACAGCAATGACAAAGCCCAGCTCCACTGAGGGAGACTAATTACACAGCTAATTAATCCAGCAGATGTCACAGTAAATGTTCGTTTCTTTATAATTTGGATCCACATTTCTGAGATAGGCTTTGGGCCCCGATGAAAGTCTTTTTTCTTTTTAATTTAGACTTTAAGGGGTAGCAGGTTTCCTGGCCCGCCTTTATGTTCTGGTGACAGATCCCTGTTTTTCCAGAGAGCACTCTCCCGCTACTGCAGCCACAGACGGTTCTCCTCCCCGAGTGCGTGTCACGCCATTTGGCACCAGGCTCAGTCTCTGTGTTATGTGTCAAATTGTTTCTCCAGGAAACCTCTTCAGAATACAGGCTGCCTTAACCAGCAAGTATCTCTTGAGAATGCCCCGCGACACAAGACAAGGAGACACCCACAGATACTTTCTGATTTCTTCCCCACCGCTCTCCTGTCTTTCCCAAAAGCAAGTTGGTTTGCCACGAAGGTAGCCGAAGAGTATTTGAAAGGTGCTGTTTTGATATCGATGGCGAAAAAGTACAGAACACCTGTAATTTGGCAAGTGAAATGGAACACTCACAGATAGGACCAAAAAGGGTTCTTGGAGTCGGGGAGGGATGTTGGGAAGCAGGAGCGAGGTCGTGTTTGTGCTTCCTCCGCCACTCAGCGATAGGAGTGGATCAGGTAGACCGCAAGGCTTGATTTTCTGCAGGTGACCTGGGGCCGCTGTGGACCTCGCAGGTGGTCCTCAACCTCAGGCTGGCAGCCTGTGCCTGCCGAAGCTGACTGGCTCCTAGTGGCGGGGGGTGGCGGGGTGGGGGTGGTGGATATTGCCCCCCGCCCAAAGCCGGGATGACAGTTCTCCCTGCTGACATCCCCTTGCCCTCCCTTGGTCATGCCCACCTGTGAGTGAAATCACTGTGTCCCCTCCTGGCTTCTGTGAAACCAGTCTTCTTGTTTCTCTGGTCNTGGCGGGGTGGGGGTGGTGGATATTGCCCCCCGCCCAAAGCCGGGATGACAGTTCTCCCTGCTGACATCCCCTTGCCCTCCCTTGGTCATGCCCACCTGTGAGTGAAATCACTGTGTCCCCTCCTGGCTTCTGTGAAACCAGTCTTCTTGTTTCTCTGGTCCATTACTGGCCTGTCAACTTGGTCTCCTTGCTGGCTTCACTTCTGTTATTTACGGTAAACGCTTAAGACTTCAGAACTTGGCTCAGGCCTGCTTCTTTTTTCCTCTGATAGTTCTCACCCAACAACATCTCACCTCTGGTGACACTGGAATCTGCCCTTGAGCCCTGCACTCTCCTCCTGTCTGCTTCTGCACTGGGCGTTTCTGGTCGAATGTTTGATAGCTGACTCCCAGACTTGGCATGGTCTGAAGGGGCGTCTTGCTGACCATATCACTGCCAAGCCCCTCTCCCTCGGGCTCCCCCACCTCCGTCAGGGCTGTCGCCAATCTACCGTTCACTCAAGCCTGAAAGCTGGGAATTATTGTGGCCCCCTCTTTCTTTCACTCCCCTCTAGCCAAATCTTCACTAAGCCCTGTCAGCTCCACCTTTAAAACATGTTCCCACCACCTTCCCTGGCCTCTTTCCCCGTGTCAGCTCCCTCCTCGCTGCGCCTCTTGATTGTCCACTCTACACGCAGCAATTTCATGAAGAGGAAAATCAGGTCATATCACTCCCTTGCAAAGACCCAACAACGGCTTTCCATCCCTCAAAAGACAAGCCAGCCTTTCAGCGCTGGCTTATAAACCTCTCTGTGACCTAGACTCCACCCACCACTCCAGCCTCATGTTGTAATCCTGCTTCCCTTCCTGTGACACTTCAGCCACACCAGCCTTCTTGCTGTTCCTTCACTGGGCCAAGCTTGCACCTCCTGCTGCACCTTTGCACTTGAGGTCCCACTGCCTGGAGTAAGCATCCTTGACCTCGACACGCAGCTCTGGTCCTCAGAGAGGCAGCCCCTTGACCACCCACTCCCAAGTTGTTACTGAGAGGAGCTCCATCTGAGCCTGCTTCTCTGCATTGACAGTTATTATCTATTTTTCTTGTTCGTTCATTTATTTATTTGTCTACCAGAAGATCGGCGACCTCGGTTGTCTTATTAATGGCGGTATCCTTGGCATTTAGAACAATGTCTGACGCCAGCTCAATAAATACTTGCTGAGCGACAAAAGCACTTGCAGAATGTGCTCATGGTTTCCTTCAGTTCTAAGACCTAGCGTAGTAGCCCGGTCTGAACCCCTGACTTTACATAGTTGTCAGTCTAAATGCGTATGTCAGAATAAACTGGATGTCCTGTGTGGCCCAGAGCTTTCCAGAGCTGTTTATAACCAGGCTATTTGCTGTCAGTTTTGTGCAGCTTTTTTTTCTGTACTGACCCACTGAGAAACAGTCCTGGGACAATTAGCTTGTGTCCAAGTATTTTGAAAATTCTCCCTTGCAGCTGGTCTTGGCTCTGTGTCCCCATGTTTTATCAGCCAAAATCACAACTCTTCTATCAGCAGTCATAGAGATTGATGTTGAGGTAGAAAAACTGGTGGTACTTTGCTCCTGCTTCATAGTATAGCCAATTTCTATAGTGGTCTGTCTCTTCTACTCAATTGCAAGATCCTTTACAGCAGGATCTGTTTATTTCCTGGTGGCTCAGATGGTAAAGCATCTGCCTGCAATGCGGGAGACCCGGATTCGATCTCTGGGTCGGGAAGATCCCCTGGAGAAGGCAGTGACAATCCACTCCAGCACTCTTGCCTGGAAAATCCCATGGACAGAGGAGCCTGATAGGCTACAGTTCATGGGGTTGCAAAGAGTCAGACACGACTGAGCGACTTCACTCACTCACTCACTTACAGCAAGATCTGTTTATTCTTNTCCACTCCAGCACTCTTGCCTGGAAAATCCCATGGACAGAGGAGCCTGATAGGCTACAGTTCATGGGGTTGCAAAGAGTCAGACACGACTGAGCGACTTCACTCACTCACTCACTTACAGCAAGATCTGTTTATTCTTACCCAACTTAGTATCCTTCCCAGTCCTACAGGTATTAGATGGACAATCAGTATCAACTGAAGATTTGATACCCAAGGACAAGAATCTTAAATATAGAAACTTAAAGACTAGGTTCTTCTGTTTCCTTCAAATCTGTGCTGTTCACTCTCCCCTCTTTGCTTCTGAATAATGCTAGTTAGCCCCAGGAGAACCATGTGGCAAAATGTATTCTCAGTAAGAGAGAAACTCCAGTTCCCTCTCCTCTTGCCCCATGTTCAAGGCATACATCTTGGAGTACCTTTAAGGAGCAGGATAAGGGTACTAACTTCTATATGGGGTGTTTCTAAACTTTGTAAACTTTGTTGACGAGTGTTTAAAAAGAGATACATTTTAATAGGTGACTGAGCATATGTAGGAGTGATATTTTGTATATATGATTGAAACAAAAGTTTTACAAAATAATTTTATGCTTATTATATGAGCTACATCGTGATACTTTTTATCCTATTCCCTTGGTTTTTATACAAATGCTGGCTGCATTTAGGATGCTGATTTTTATGACCCCCTAAGGGCTTCTCTGGTGGCTCAGACATTAAAGAATCGGCCTGCAAGGCAGGAGGCCTAGGTTCCATCCCTGGGTGGGGAAGATCTCCTGGAGGAGGGCCTGACAACCCACTCCAGTATTCTTGCCTGGAGACTCCCCAACGGACAGAGGAGCTTGGTGGGCTGCAGTCCATGGGGTCACAAAGAGTCAGACATGACTGAGTGACTAAGCAGAGCAGAGCAAGGGACTTTTGAGAAGGGGTGAGGGGGACTGCCTGGCCCAACCCTGAGAGACTCTGATTCATTGACTGTGCGTTTCTAATGTGTAGTTCCAGATTCAGAACCACAGCCTTGATGGATCAGGACCTGTAGTTTGAAAAACACTGTCATGCAGGATATATAGAAGAATTGATTGGTGCTGGCAGATGTGTACATGAAAGTTACCCAAGTCTGGAAGGAGGTAGAGGGAGGGAGGAATCACCTCTGGTGGTCAGATCAGAACAGACCTCCTGGAAGGAGGAAGGCTGGAGTGTGCTTGGACCAGCTTTGGAGAGGGAGTGATCATGTAGATGGGCAAGCCAGACAGAGGACAGAGGCAGATTCATTTCTTCTACATACTAAACCTGAGGCCGTAATTCTAAACTGATTTTAGTGGCTAGAACTTCCTTTCATGCACTTGTGGTTACTGTGACTTCTCAGAAAAAAAAAAAAGAAAAAAAAATTAGTTGTGAGCCAAACATTTCATACGGGTAACACAGTGGAATTGGGGCCTTTTAAGTATTTTACTAGTAAGAAAGTCCACTCAAATAATCTGTTCAGATAATAAAAAAGTATTTTTTTAAAAGTACCCCATAAATAGGCTTCCCCAATAGTTCAATTGGTAAAGAATCTGCCTGCAATGCAGGAGACCCCAGTTCAATTCCTGGGTTAGGAATATCTGCTGGAGAAGGGATCGGCTACCCACTCCAGTAGCCTTGGACTTCCCTTGTGGCTCAGCTGGTAAAGAATCTAGCTGCGATGTGGGAGACCTGGGTTCGATCCATGGGTTGGGAAGATCCCCTGGAGAAGGGAAAGGCTACCCACTCCAGTATTCTGGCCTGGAGAATTCCATGGACTGTATAGTCCATGGGGTTGCAAAGAGTTGGATATGACTGAGCGACTTTCACTTTTCACCACATAAATGAATCTTGAACTGTAGTTAATACTGTGTGTAAAGTATTGGGGAGGGGTGGTAAAGTTTATTCATGTCTGCAGTTGACTTTGGAGTGCATCAAAATGGAATCATCATTGATAGATGGATAAAAGGATGGATACATAAGATATATAACAAAGTATTTTATTAAGTTATTTTTAAAAATATTATTTATGGCTGTGCTAGGTCTTAATTGTGTCTTGTGGGGTCTTCAGTTGCAGCACTCGAACTCTTGGTTGTGGCATTTGGATCTAGTACCCTCACCAGGAATCGAACCCAGGCCTCCTGCATTGGGAGCGTGGAATCTTAGCCACTGGACCACCAGGGAAGTCCTGTATTATATTAGTTTTAGCATCAGGGTGAGAGACATCTACTCTGTTCTTTTTTTTTTTTTGAGTAAAACTCTTCTCTATTATGGAAATTTTCATGATATAACTTTGAGTGCAGAATACTAAAACCTGATGGCCAGGTGGTTTTTCCACTGTGAAGTCCACACATGGAAGCTGCAGGTTTGCTGTGAGTTCTCTTCTTCACCCACACTGTCTTCCCCTCCAGCTTCCTACGAGAATGTTCTGTTGTGTCTCTGAAGATTGGGCTCAGGGATTTCTGCTTTTTTGCCGAAGAACAGAAGCATGAGGCAGAAACACACCCAACTGAGAGGTCTCAAACTGCGCAGGAGAGGCGATGGGAGTCGAACAGGCTCTTGGTCATTCCAGAAGTGTCAGATGCCCACTAGGTGCCAGGCGCTAGAAAACTTCAGGATGGGATACCCATGCGCCTCAGGGGAAAATCAGGTAGCTCTCCGGGTTTTGAAGAGAGATATAGGCTCCTTGGTGTCTGTTCCAGAAGTTTCAGATGCTCATTAGTTACCAGGTGCTAGAAAACTTCAGGGTACGATGCCCACATGTCTTAGGGGAAACCCAGGTAGCTCTCGAGGTTTTAAAGAGGGAAAGAGGCTCCCTGGTAGGCTGCTGACATTTGAATCTCAACTCCTGCCATTCACAGATGTGCGGCTTTGGACATGGAACTTAATCCGTCTCTTGTCGTCTGCTGTACAACAGGCTACTGAAATGACCTGCCTGGCAGGACTGCTGAGCAAGTTCAGTGTGGTCCTGCCTGGGATGCACCTGCGTGCAGTGCAGTCAGCGCCCAGCTCAATACAGTGCACTCTCCTCTAGGAATGTCGCTTTCCTGCCTTAGGTTTCCCACTGGCATATGCAGGCCAAATAGGGAAGTCAGTTTATAGTTGGTTTTCATTAGTTTTGAACTTGGCACTCCTTGGGTTTGGGGAATAGAAAGGCTGGTGGATTGTTTCAGTTTTCCGGAAGGGAAAAAGCATTTGTCTTGAGATGTTACCAATGTGTAGTGAAGACTTTGGGCAAGTTACTTAACTTTGGGTAATCCGCCGTGTTCCCATTGGAAGAAAGAGAGGCTGCAAGAGACCATTGAGTTCCTCTTCAGCACTGAGAGAGTGTGTTTGCAGGAATTTGTTTGTTTGTTTGTTTAAAAAGAATACATCGATCTCTTCTGTAATGGAGCAAGAAGTTATCTAGTGAAGTACTTAGCAAAGTTAGAAAGTGGTCCAAGTATAGCTTTATTTTTGCTACTTCTTTGACCCCTTCTCTGAGCTGTGAGAGGAATGAGCAGTAAAGTTACTTTTACTGACAATAATTTTATAATAATATCCTGCCTAACCTGGGGACTTTAGAATTTGAGTTTTTAAAGCAAGGCTACCCCACAAGTCCCAATAGACCCACATTTCCCTTATGTGACCAGAATTAGGTTCAAGTAAGAATTGAAGTTTTCCCCATTCCCATTTCTGTATGTATATGTATGTGCATGCTTAAGTCGCTTCAGTTGTGGTCAGCTCTTTTCAACCCCATGGACTGTAGCCTTCCTCTGTCCATGGGGATTCTCCAGGCAAGAATCTGTAGTAGATTGTTATGCCCTTTTCCAGGGAATCTTCCCAACCCAGGGATCGAACCCTTGTCTCCTACGTCTCCTGCATCGGCAAGCTGGTTCTTCATCATTAAGCGCCACCTGGGAAGCCCATATGTATGCATAGCCATACATCCATGATATACATATATAGTTTTCAGATTAAAAAGCTAATGCAAATTCCCACTAAAGAAATTATAATATAATATAATGCACAGCACAGAGCGTGAAGATTGAAAAGTGAAAGTTACATTCTAGTTAAACGGGAATGTATTTGGTTTTGGCGTCTCTCTAATGTCTTGTATTTGTGTCTGTTTATGTTTTGTAACCTTGGCGACACCACAGATTGTCGTAAAGGGGGAGCAGCTTCTGAGCACAAATGAAGTATTAGCCAGAGCTGCAGAGCTGCTTTACCCACCTTGCCTAAGTGGGTTCGTTTCTATTGAGAACCACTGTGTTGGTGGCATGGGTGGCTTAACATTGCCTTAGGAGTCTTCCTTCAGTGTTTACATTTGTGGCCATGCTTATGGCTGTACCATCCCGTCTCCATTCACTGTAACAAACACCTGCAGTCAAATGCGCAAACCGTTTCCATGGCAGCCATTTGTTACCCATTAATTTACAATATTCCAAAATTTTTCTTCGGCTGAAACTTTTTTTTTCTTTAAACTGTGCATTCCTCCTCTCCCCTTATTTGTATATTGGAAGTTAATCTCCTTGGCTACTCAAGTTATGGATGTTTTCTCCCTTCCTCTCTATTCTTTTGAAAGCTGATTTTTTTTTTTTTTTTTTTTTTTTTTTTTT
>SJYV01018938.1:116376-128408 GCA_006410875.1 Neotragus pygmaeus
TCCACCAGAGGCGAGAGGCCTGCATCACCACAAGGCCAGCAGCCACTTCAAGATTCATGGTCATGAGAGTGCAGATATCTCTCTGAAGAGAAAAGGAAAATGGGGGAACTTAATGAACTTGAAGTTTCAGTTATATGAGGTAAATACATTCTAGAGATTTGTTGTATAACATACAGTAACAATACAGTTTTGTGTACTTAAAAATTCGATGAGATTCAATCTCTTATTAAGTATATACACAATAAGAGAGAAACAAAACAAAGACAAAGTTTTAGAGGTTTCAGTTCAGTTCAGTCACTCGGTCATGTCTGAATCTTTGCGACCCCATGAATCACAGCACGCCCGCCCCCCCCCCCCCCCCCCCCCCAGCCAAAAGAGACACAGGTTTGATTTTCTGGGTCGAGAAGATTCCCTGGAGGAAGGTACAGCAACTTACTCCAGTATTCTTGCCTGGAGAATTCCATGGACAGAGGAGCCTGGCGGGCTGCAGTCCATGGAGCCACCCAGAATTGGACACGATTGAAGTTACTTAGCACACACATGCCCACCAAAAAACTTTGTTAAACTCCAAGTTTCATCCACCAACCCCACATCCCTAGGTGGATCCTTCCCCAGGTAGCTATCAGTTCATTATAAATAATGCAAGTGAAACTGTTTTCAGAAGTCTAAGAGCATCCACGCCTGTGGGCTGGGAATACTGAGTCTGAAACAGGCACTGAGAATTTGTGTATTATGAGCCATAGGTCAGAACAGTGCTGTTGGTCGGGACGGTAGGAGACGTGGAAGAAGCTTCTAGGGTGATTTCTGTGAGTCGGGGGTCTGGTTTGGGTCATGACTTTGCGTTTACTCCTTCGGGAGGCAGGGCCCCGAAGGGGCTGGCATATTTGAGGTGCAGAATCAGCCAACCCGCCTTCTGCTTGGTGAGCAGACTGCTGCCGCAGAGCAGTCAGGAAACCATGGCTGGGGGCCCTTTTGCATGTATTCAAATCTCCAGCTTCTAGGCACGTGGGAAACACAGGGAGTGCGAGGGTGGGGGCAGCAGCAAGGACCTTCCCCTCGGGGACTCCCACTGAGCCGTTTTGAGGAAGGACACAGCTCGGCCGCCCACGCGTGCTCCGGCCGCGTTTCACTGAAGCCCGTTTCTCCCCCCCTCCCTCTCTCACAGTCAAGTACCCTAAATGGTTAAAGCTGTCCCCCGGCCTTGGCCTGGTGCCAGCCCCCATGGGGCACTGCACCGGCTGGAGGCCCCCAGCACACCCCGGCTCCGCAAAGGCTCAGCCGCCCTGGGTTTCAGCAGGAATTAAACAATTACTAAGTCTTAGTCCTCCCCACCTTCCGTGGATTGACTCTATAAATTGTCAGCCTGTTGACATTTTAATGCGAATTATGTCATGTGGTATCCCCTTTGATTTCGACATGCCTCAGTTTGTAAATACATGAGCCACTGAAAGGCTTGTGGTTAGTGTACACTCCGGAGGCCTCAGGCTTTTTGGTGGGGGAGAGAGCGCTGCAGAGCGCGCAGCGCTGGGAGCCTGCCCGGCGTGGAAAGCCTTTCAAGCTACCCTGGGCGGCTCGGAGGTGGGTGGGCGGGCACCAGCCCTGCTAGGAGCCCCAGCGCCCTGCTGCTGCCCACCCCGCCGCCCCACTTCCAGGCCGCCAGGAAGGCCACCCCTGCCTTTGGGGCCAAGTCACAGGGTATCTTCCATGGATGCCGAGTGCTCCCCCAACGCCCCCGTGCAGCTTTGCTCCTCCTGCACTGCGCGTCTCCTCCCCTGCTCCCCAGGATCCCAGGACCTGGAGAAGGGCCGCCTTGTTCTAGGTAACTGCAAATCAGGAGGGCAGGGGAGCATTCCCCTGGAGAGAACTCCACTGCCCCAGTGGGGAAAGTGGTTCCAGAGGCTTTTTAAAGAAATGATTGACAGAGATTGTGAAGCTGAGGAAGGAGAGAATGTGTAGAGTGAGGATTATTAAGGTATAGAGAGGAAAGACTGGCCATTTGTGTGGGAAGGGAACGGGAGATACCAAATGTTCAGAAAAATCCCAAAAGTGAAACCAAGGGATGGAATGTTGAAATGGATTTTAAGAGGCCATTCTGCTGCAAGAACAGTCCAGAAACCCTGTGCTAGAACTCTGCCCCAGCCCACTGTGCTTGACACCAGCTTCTGAGCTCTCCTTACGTGAGACTTTCCTTTAAAACTAATAACCCCAGAGGAGCTGACTTCTTGGCAATGCTTTGCATGTAGTATGTCAGCGCTCACAAAAGCCAGAATTAGCCGTTTTGAGGTTGGATGTGTTGTGCCTGGACAAGACTGGCCACGATGACGTCACTGATAGACCCTGAGGATGGACCAGAAGGAGGAACGGTGGTTTCTGCTTTGAATGCAATCATTCCTCCTCCAAATCCAGCAACTGCTGGGCCTGCTGTCTGTGTTGCTGTTTGGCTGACTTACAAAAATGTCATGGGATCCTTAATGGCCATGGGTGGTCGGGACCTATTTCCCACGTGCTGAGTAATTCCAGTTTCATGTGTGAATAATGCCCATATTAAAGCAATTTGAGCTACACACAATCTGAAAAGGAGAAAGGGACCCAAATTCCTGTTGATCACATACACTTGCAGCTCATTGATTTCTCCGGTAACTTCCCTGAGTGCTGGGGGAACTTTTTTTTTTTCTTTTCCCTTTGGATTCTAGATTTTAATTCATTTTTGGAAAGTTGTAACACACACAAGTGATTGGAAAGTGGAGTTGCTGCTGAGATCCCTTCTTTTGCCTCCTCTGTGGGTTTATCTGGCTTTTATTACTCGGTGAAGGATGTGAGTAAGAGGGTGGGGTGGAATGAGGGAGACAGGGAAGAGAGAGTGTGTGTGAGAGAGAGAGAAAGAGAGATGTACACTCCTTAGGAGCTCTGTTTAGTTGGTTATCATGAAAAATCATACTTGGTCCCCTTCCAACATCTAGCTAGAGTTTAGCGGTAAGACTATACGTGAAATAAAATGACAAAGAGATTATAATCATATGGCCCGTAAGAACATTACTCTTTCCTAATTAAAAAAAAGAAAAGTCCCAATTGGTGTTCTTTTCCAAATTAAAAAAAGAAAAAAAACACAGTGGCTTCCAGTCTTTAAAATGAGGCCTGTGCTTTGTAAAAAGATCATAAAATGTTTGCAACAGGTACATCTGTCTTGGTTACCTACTTCCTCTATGTTGCAGTTAACTGTTTATATGGGAAATGTTNATCCCACTGGAAATGTGAGATGAGAGGAAATCACTGTGATTTCCTGTAGGCATTTTTTTCCAGGTGGGCTTTCATTTATGATCAGTGTCCTTTCTGCCGCATTCCTAAGCACAGACGCACCTTACCATATTAGAATCAGATCATCCTGTTTCCAGATTTTCCGCAAAGATGTCATGAGAGACAAATCAGATGTCATTAATTTCTGGTGACTCACCAGTTCAGTATTAGTAGTAAGAGCAGTAGTGCCTTTCATTTCTTGAGGGGAAGATGGAGCAGAAAGTCAAGGAAAGACAGATGTCAGCTTCTTTTTCTGTACTTGATGAATGTATGTTTGCTTCTCGTGATTCATTACTTTTCTGAGTGCTTACAAACATCTGCTTAAGTGACTTTAGATGTTTGCCAACATCATGCTCCAGTCCATAAGTTTTAGATTTGGGGGCCATTAAAAATCGGGAAATGTGCCCCTCTTGAATAGAATTTTATTTTCTCCAACCAAAAAAAAGCATTGAAATGCATGAGAAAGAATACATCGAAAAGTTATACAGTTCCCTCTAGGGTGGTTGGTTATATATCTGTTTTATTTTAGANCATTAAAAATCGGGAAATGTGCCCCTCTTGAATAGAATTTTATTTTCTCCAACCAAAAAAAAGCATTGAAATGCATGAGAAAGAATACATCGAAAAGTTATACAGTTCCCTCTAGGGTGGTTGGTTATATATCTGTTTTATTTTAGAACAGGCCTGAGAACCATGGCCTGCACATAGTAAGCACCCAGATATCTGCTGTTAACACTCTTCTGCATCTAATAAAATGTGTAGACATGCTTTCAAATGCACACTGAGACTCCATCTTGAGAGGAAGTGTTCTGTTTTCCCCTTAAGATCTAGCTTGATGGATGTGTTTAAACTAAAGCCAACCATGCTGATCTGGAAAATCTACACTTAGACAGCCATCAGGGGTGGCACCTTCTCTTCCCTGTTCTGTGCTTCTAGGTGTTGATGAAAGATCTGCTCTCTGTCCGTGTGTGAGATGGGGTCAGGGTGGTGTTAGAATTGATGTGGTTCTATGTTAGTGTCAATCTTAAAGGCAAATGTTTTCAGATGAGTTAGTTGGAGAACAGTACAAGCAAGAGTTAGTTGGAGAGGAAATGAAGGGGATATTTAGAGAAGGCAGTGGTGTGGGGTGGGCACCCAGCAGCGGGGGAAAGGAATTGCTCCCTGCTCACTTCATCGTTTTTCTCTGTGATGAAGGGTACTGATCAGTGTGGGAACCTGAGTGATGTGGGCGATCGGGGGAGAGAGGTAGCTGTCCACACATTTCTGATTCCTTTCTTGTTTTTCTAGAAGTAGTGCATTTCCCTGTTTCTTTGTGGTGTCAGGATATCACATCATTAATGGTTGGGATTAAATAAGCCCATGTTGTAGATCAGGCAGGTCATGGGCCCAAGTGTCTCCCTCCCCACGCACCCGCTGCACATCTGGGTGGCTGGCTCTTTGTGAGCTGGCATCCTCTCTCCCCCCAAGACAGACAGACTTGCTCCAGCCCTGACCTTTGTGCTCTGTTGCTGACTCCAGAAGTGTCTTCTGAAGAGGAGGAAAAGTGAATGTGGTTGGGAAGAGGCAATTCCAAGCTGGTCTCTGTGACAGATGGGCTGGGGTGTCAGTAAGCACTGTGGTCCGTGGATTTTGAGCATCTTCTGTACTTGGGGACCAAGAGAGTTCCTTTGACCTGCTTGGGTGTCTGGCATTCCCTGCCTCACTCTAAGGGTAGAGGAGGGACTGTCTTCTGGTGAAACCCTGACCTCTTCCCACCCAGAGCCTCCGTTTTGTTGGGCCACTTAGCCCTGCATTGCGGATCCTCGGAAGCACCGTGACTGTGCTTCTGTCCCTCCTTTGGTCTAGACTTCCTGCCCTAGGTCCCTTTTCTTTGTGAATTACACTTTGCTATGCATTTGACTGTCCTGAACTTGTGGAGTTGTATGTTGAGAAGCAGGATTACAGAGGGCTCTCTAGACTGTATGACCTCTAGAGCCAGGAGGCTTGAGTTCAAATCCCGCCCCACCGTTTAATAACTGTTCACATGAGCAAGTGATTGTGCCACCTTTCCCCACTTGTAACTTGGGGTCGATTAGTATAATGTCACAGTGCCACTTTCATCAGGCTGTTTTAAGAATTAGATGAATTAATATGTCTAAGTGGGCAGGATACTGCCTGGCACAGGATGAGGACTCTGCAGCTGTGGGCGTACGTTCGTCTGTGTCGTTGAGAATCTAAGTATTCAAAAGGAAGACAACAGTTCTAACTTTCTAGATAGACATCGTCCTTAGATACTTCTTTTTAAATGAAGAGAAGGTCTCTTAGAAAAGTTTTTAAATTTTTTTTAACAACATAGTAACCAGAAGGTGGAGCTTCATTCCCTTCCTCTTGACCATGGGCTGGATTTAGTGACTCACTTCTGATGAATCAAGCATGGAAAGGAAAAGAGAATAACTTGCCAGTGGGGCAGCCTGGCAGGACCAACCTCTCTTGAGTGATGAAAGTTAACCTGACCGGTGAATAGTCAATCATGTTGACGTCGTGTTCTCCGGAAGTGATGCAGTAACCTCAGTCAAACTGTAAGAAAACATCTGACCAGTCAGAATCGAGGGAAGCTCTACAGACATCTGCCCACTTCTCTCCAAAAGTGATGAAGTCGCCAGAGACATAGGGAGGAAGCGGCAGGGATTGGAGACGTAACATCTAAATGCTGGGTGGCATCCTGCTTTGGATCCTGGCGCAGAGAAAGGGCGTGAATGGAAAATACCATAAATGTGCAAAGTCTGTTCTTCAGTAACAGCTTTGAGCCCACGTCTGTTTCTTGGTTTTGACAAATGTCCCGGATGTAAAGACGCAAGACATTAACAGCGGGAGAGGCTGGGTGAGAACACGTGGGAACTCTGTACTCTGTACCACATCTCTGCTGTTCTTCTGTACATCTAAAATTATTTCAAACCAGGAAGCTTAAAAACAACAAAAACTAGTTAAAAAAAACAAACTCATCCTACCTGCTTGTTTGAAAAATGTCTTGAGCTTTAAAGAATATGAAGTAAGAGTGGAAGGCCCTGCACTGCCTCTTGTTCTGTCTCCACGCCTCTCAAGGGCAGAGACAGTGAACAGGGGTGCTCCTCCTATAGACCTCCTCCTAAGGGCATGTAAAGTCAAGTCATGTCCCACTTAGTCATGTCCCACTCTTTGTGACCCCGTGTACTGTACAGTCCATGGAATTTTTCAGGCCAGAATACTGGAGTGGATAGCTGTTCCCTTCTCCAGGGCATCTTCCCAACCCAGGGATCAAACCCATGTCTCCCGCATTGCAGGCAGATTCTTTACCAGCTGGGCCATGAGGGAAGCCGAAGGGCTTGTAAACATTTGCATTAAAAATCGTAAAAAAGCCTTTGAAAAAAAAGTTCCCGTTCTGCTTATATGCCTTAGACTGTTGGAAACCTTTTCATTTTAGTACAACTATTTTCCAGATTCCTTTTCGGGCACATTTTGGCTCTTCTGAAAGATTTATTTAAAGTGGCGTTTGTTTAGCCAGCGCTTAATTTTATTTTCCACTCCGACTTCTAACCCATCCAGGTCCCATTTATATTGCCTCTGCCCTTGCCAGTCTTGAGAAAGCCTCCCAAATTAGCATCATCTGAGAATTTAATTAACTTGCTGTTTACTAACCCTCTCCTTTCAAGATAATTAATGAGGATGTGAGGTGACACCAGGCTCGACACAGCTCCCAAGGGGCACCTGAGCAGCCCCCTCCCCGGGCGGGCCCCTCAGGGTGCCAACTCCCTCCTGTTCACCCTTCAGCCCCGTGGCCACACTGGGTGCAGGTACAGGTGTCCAAAGTCTGCTCACAGCCGGACTCTCCTGCCTCATCTTTTATCCACCCGTTTTTCTGCCGTGTTAATTAAAAAGCCTCATTTTGCTTAGAATGGAATGCTTATTTTTTGTCTGCGATTCCCTGGGCAGAGTCTACATTACCGGGCCTGAAATTAAACTGGCTGAGAGAGTCAAGAATTACAGTTCCCTTTTGTTTTCTGTAAAAGTGGCAGCAGAGTATCTCCCTGCCCCCAACTTTATACTTGATCCAGAAAGTGAAGAGGTTGTCCTCAGCCTAGAGTTCAGAACTGTCTCTGAACCTTTCCCCGATGATGGACGTGTTCTGTCTCTGCAGCCGCATGGTAGCCACTGGCCACAGGCGGCTGTGAACACTTGACACACAGCCTGCGTGGCTGAGGAGCGGAGCTGCAAATTGTGTTTAAGTTAATGCAGACACACATCATCACAAGTGGCCAATGGTTGCCATATTGGACCGCCACTGGGTACTTTTTTAATCTGCCTTGGGTTATCTGTGGCAGCTCTGAAATTCCTGGCAGTTTCTACACCTTCCCCAACCACTTTCTTCTCTGGCAGAGAAGGTAAACTGATTTCTCCATCACATTCGGCAAGCTGTAATTAGGAAGGTAAGTTTTCCAAGGGAAAAAGATGTTACTTTCTAAATCCAAATGTAAATGACTTGGATTATCCGTGTCACTGAGCGCTTCATTCATGCAGATAATTGAGAATTGACAGTGTCCTTTTCCCTCAATTACTTCCTGATAGTTCCATGTGTTGCAGTGGGAGGCACATGGAGCTGTTTTTAAATAGCTATGTTAATGTCCTCATTAATTTTACCTTTTCCTACCAATTAACAAATATTAACTCCAGTGGCAGAATTAAGTTGGCTTCCCTCATGAAGCCACATTCAGCCTGCACACCCTTCTCGCCTGAGCGTGGTACAGCTTAGGTTTCCGCCTTTGGCTTTTTCAGTCCCGTGCTCCCAATAGAGGCACTGGTTTTCGGGGGATCTTTGCACTGGGTTATTCACAGTGTAGCGCAGTGTGGCACCAGATCCAGGATGAGAAGACCAGGGGTCAACTTGCGTGGCCCCCCACATAAAAGTCCCATTCTCATTTACAAGTGGCAGAGACAAACCCAAGAGCCTACAAGAGCTGTGCAGGCCTCTCCTGTGGGTACTAGTGCTGGCTGGAGAAAGCCTGCCTGATCTTACCCAGAAAGCTGTGAAACACCGTCTGTAAGTCTCGGTTGTACAGCAGAGTTGCCGATCATAATGTGTTAGTCCTGAAGTTAAGAATTTTTAAAAACTCAGAGTTTAAAAAAAAAAAAAAACAACTCAAGAGTTTCAAAGCTCATACCCAGTCTCCTCAGTTGCGGCCAGTTTCTCATCTTTGACCTAACGCTCTCCTCTGTCCATGAGACAGTGAGGAAAGGCATCTGTATATCCCTTATTTCACAAGGTAGTTGTGAGAACCAGTTGAGCTAATGAAGGACCAAGCCCTTTGAAGTCTGTGCAAGGCTAGATAAACATGGATGGTGTTATTGAGAGAATGTTTAAATATTTTATTTCTCTAAATCCAGACTTCCTGATTACTCATTGTTGGATGTCAAGATCATTGCTGGCATTCTCCTTTTAAGAGATGCTTAGGAAACAGAAGTGTGGTGTGCAGGAAGATACACAGGGACGATTGTGACCTTTCACCTTTTTGTTTTGCTCCCTGGGCTCTTTAAACACAGGTTATTTTCAGCTGCTAAAGGGCACAGAGGATGCCTACTTTTTTTTTTTAATTGTCGTTAGTAATTCCATCATTAGGTTGGTTAAAATTTGAATTGGTTACAGGTGTTGTTTAGTTCTGAATAAATGTATAACCTTAACTGTTACGTGGTGTTGTTCACAGTGGTTATAGACTGAGATGTGGAACTTGAGAACAGGTACTGCCAACTGCGGAGCACGTTTACCCACATGATCTTACGTTCAAATGTCTGAAAACAAGGACGAATTGTTCTGGAGTGACATCATAATTCCAAGTTAAATGGTACTTGAATTACTGTTGACCTTCACTTTGAAACAGCTTACTTTTATAACAGGTTTGCATGTCTGGCTTTTACCTGGGGTTTGACGAGTTGGAAGGAACTTATTTTGCTTTAAAAAGTGTGTGTGTGTATACATGACTCTGTGTTCACCTCTCTTCATTGATATCCTGAATGACTGGGTAAAGCTTTCACAAAGTTTTACATCAGAGGTTAGCACATGGCTACTAGATGGACAAATCCAGCCAGTTACTTGTTTTTATAAATAAAGTTTTATTAGAACACAGTCCATCACTGCTTTTGTGCTTTGGTGGCTGAGTTAGGCAGTGACGACAGAGACCAGCTGGCCCTCAGCCTAAACTGTTTACTGTCCAGATATTTACAGAAAAAAATTGGCTGACAGCTGATCTAGATGATAAAAATATGTCTTTTAAGAAGTTGCATTTTTTATAAATTCCGGGGAAATTGTGGATTAAGAAATTCTTTTATCCTGGTCCATCCTTAAAAATGCAGTTGTCAGCTCGGCCTACTCTGGTTTATTTCTGTGATCTCAAGAAGTTGCGTATCAGATGTTGGAGGCAGTGACCCTGGTTTCATAGTAACTAAACCTGCATCAGCTTCTTGCTAATGTACTGCTAGTCATTTTATTCAGTAGACTGAGTAGCTTTCAGTGTTTCTATGGGAAGGACACTGCTCATTAGTGAGTATGTTCAGCCTTCAGTTCAGCTAAAATCTGAGTGCCTTCTCAACCTGAAACAGGCAGGATTATTCTAAACGTTAAGTAATCTAGCTGTCCACAAAGACAGAGTGCTTCCTGGTCATTACAGGCTCTGCGCCACCATCATTCCTCACCGTAATGCCGTGAAGTAGGTTCTCCAACGTCGCCGTCCAGACTTTATCACCGGAGCGGGAAAGGGTGGGCTGCTGAAGGTCACATAATGAGAAAGCCCACCGGCAATTTGTGTCATCTTGTGAGTCATGCTGGTGCTGGGAAATGAAGCTGGCACCAGTGGGACTCACACCCAGGGGCTAGCCGATCCTCCTCACCCGTTCCTGCCCAGCAAGGCCGACGATTTCATTAGCGAGGTGAGTGAGCGGGTGATCCAGTAATTAATTCATCTCTGTTTAGACTTAGGACCCCAATGAAATCGGATGGTGGGGAAGGCTTCCCAAGTCTTCACATGCCCCCCTCCAACTGATTCTCGTCACCCAGCAATGCTTTTTCTGTTAACTTTGCCTGACCGTTTATGAAGTATATTCTTATTGATTTACTCTCTGGATCCTCATGGCCCTGCGTCGATTGATGGCCTTATTCCATTTGACAACCTGAGGAGAGAGCTCAGTGTCTGAGCCCCCGCTCCCCCGCATGGCCCCCAGCTCCCAAGCCTGTATTCTTGCTGCAGAATGACCTGAATGACGTGCATCCATAGGAAGGCACATGGTCCTTGCCTTCAGGAGCCTTCCAGTCTCATGGGAAATATGCCACAAATGTAAAGCTAGTAACTGGCCTTCAGGGTCTCAATGGAAAAAGATGTGCTGTGAGGTGGAGGCTTTGAGGTCAGAGGAGAAAGAATCATGGTGGACTGTGAAAGAGGGGCGGAGGTGTGATGCTCAGAAAGGGGAGCAGGATTTGGCCGAGCTGGGAGGGAAGTATGCACTGGAGGGAGTGGTGTGAGCCAGTATCTCTCTCTCTCACACACAACCCATGCACACACACGCACACACACACACACACACACACACACACAGGCACACACGAGCTGGAGCTGGGAGGGAAGTATGCACGGGAGGGAGTGGTGTGAGCTAGTATCTCTCTCTCACACACACAACACATGTACACACACACACACACACACACACACACACACGAGCTGGAGCTGGGAGGGAAATATGCATGGAAGGGAGTGGTGTGAGCCAGTATCTCTCTCTCTCTCTCTCTCTCTCTCTCTCTCTCTCTCTCTCTCTCTCTCTCTCTCACACACACACACACACACACACACACACACACACACACATACACACTCGCCTGCACACACATGAGGCCACTGAAGGATCGAATTCAGAAGACAGCAGAGCTGGCTGGAGAAGCGGGTGGTGCAGCAGAGAAGAGAAGCTGCTCTAATGGAGGACCTTTCTCATGTACAGAGAATGATGGAGACAGTGATTAGAGAAGATGAATAGTACCTCTGATTGTTGTGTGAGGAAACAGGAAGCAGGAATGTGGATAGACAAATGGGGAATGAATGGGTCCAAAGCTGGCAGAAAGACCCCCACTGTAACCATATGTGTCACCAGAAACCAGACTGGCTATTGGTTCCTCTGGCCTCATGTTGTTATAGAGTCATCTGGAAGGGTCATTGAGAAATACTTATTTCAATACTTTCAGCCTTTAAAGGACTTCCTGGTGTCTCAGATGTTAAAGCATCTGCCTATAGTGTGGGAGACCCGGGTTCAATCCCTGGGTTGGGAAGATCTCCAGGAGAAGGAAGTGGCACCCCACTCCAGTATTCTTGCCTGGAAAGTCCCAGGGATGGAGGAGCCTGGTAGGCTACAGTCTATGGGGTCGCAAAGAGTCGGACATGACTGAGCAACTTCACTTATTACTTTCAGCCTTTAAAAGGATGATCTGTAGTCTATATTAATACAGAGCAGGCTCCTGGATCTGAGATCCCACACAGCTGCCACCCAGCACGTTGAGGTGTGGGGAGTGACCAGCCTCATCCTTATACTGGGACCCCAGGAAGCAACCGCACACTGGTCTGTGTCCACCTGCCACCGTGCCCCAGTCGCACAGTCCCTGCTAATGTGTGGTGTGCATCAGAGCACCCTGGTGCCCCAGGGCTGGCAGGATCTCAGCCATCCTCTTCCTAGTCCAGCCTTCTCCAACATCC
>SJYV01018938.1:128508-161701 GCA_006410875.1 Neotragus pygmaeus
CCATGCTAGGCACCAGGTGCCTCTGAGGCACGCTCAAGCCAGAGGACCGCAGAGCTGGAACGTGTCTGTATCTTTAACTGCTGAGCCCGTGGTGTGTGCCTGCCAGCCAGGTGAGGAAGCAATACAGGCTCGGGGTAGAAAGGTGACGCCCGTGCCAGATGTTTGGGCGGTCCTTCCCGTCTTCTGAATCTTTTTCACATTTGTTTGCTCACGTGGTTTCCAAATTGCCTCCGAGGAAGACAGGGCAAGTATAAACGTCTGTGTTTTACAGATGGAGTAACGCACCTGTTTTGACCACCAGACAAGTATTTCTTCTTCTTCTTTTTTTTTTTTTCTTTCTGCTGTGTTGACTGTCATGGGATTGGAGATACAAATAAGCAAATCCTTCAGCGTGGATTTGGGAAACCAGGGATATGTCTGTTTCAGCTCAGTTCTCCTTCCCTGGTCCTCACCTGGGGTGTTGGCAGATGTGCTAAAGAACAGGGTTTCTGATTTTTCACTATTTGGGCGCCAACAAACAGAGAGATCCAGTAAACAGATGTGGTTCTGGAGCCCTGACTCTGCCGCACCAGCTGTGTGGCTTTGGGCAAATGACTTAAGAATTAAGGGCCTCTTGTAAGGAAGAAGTCAGCCCCATGCGTGTGCAGGTTCCCCTCTGTTTCATCGTTTCTGCACATCGAAATTTCTTTACTATCAACAAGCAGTCCTGCTTTGGGACTGGGGGTGTGGGGTGGCGGTTCCCAGGGAGGGGGCAGGACAGGCTGGGCGTGAGGAGGGAAATGTCAAATAGGTAAATTCAGTAACATTCATTCCTATCCCTAATCCCAAAAGCCTAACCAGCTTGGAAAGTAATGATAGTAATAATAAGTACCTTATTAATTATGAAAGCAAACATACAGCAGGTGCCGTGTTAGGCACCTTTGTATGAATTATCCCACTGACCTCTCCCACTGGTACTGTGAGGGGGTCCCTCTATTGCAGATGAGGAAACTGAGGCCCAACCCATGTGTATGTCTTGCCCAGAGTAGCACAGAGGGAGGGTTTTCATCCAGAGTGCTTCGTAAACCACCAATACGGCAGCGATGTGACCTGGGGTTGAACAGGGACCCGCTTGAGTAGCACGAATACGGCGGCCTTTGTTTCATGTGGGGACTTAAACCCGTGGGAGCTGAAGAGTAGCTCCAAAGAGGAAGCGTATCTTCACGAATGAAGAGTCACCGTTCCCCATGCCCTGCCTTAACGAAGGGGTGACCTTCGGACTCGAGGAGCCTGGGCTCGTTCCTGGAGAATGGTCAGGTTGATGTTAGCCTGGGGACCTACTCTTTTCCTCACCATGTATTTCCCTTGGCTTCCCAGCTTATGTACACGCTCATTTGACCATCTGGAAACTAGCCCTTATCTTGCTTGAGACCCTGTGCTCTGATGGGCCCCCTCCTTTAGGAAAGATGCCTGCATGCCCTGAGAAGGTTTGTCTCTGTGTGGTTATGCCACGACCCTCTCTGGAGTTTTCCCAACAGAGGGAAACGAAATCTGTTAGTACCAGCATTCTACAAGAGCCCCCATTTGGATTTCTTCTAGAAAAGACTCAAAGCCGAGTCTGATACACCCTCTCAGTGGTTGCAGATTCATGCTTATTTTACTTCTAAAATTTATTGTGCTTCTCTCTAAGGACCATTCATCTTCTTGAGACTTTTGAATGAGGAGATGTCATTCTTGGGAGCCAAGAGATCCAGGGTTGGAAAGCCTGCACTCCAGCCTTGGAACTCGGATGCCGAGAGCGAACAGTCAGGGCTTGTTCCAGGGCGTGAGGAGTCTGGCCTAGAAACCAGAAAATAGGTCAGAGATTGATCTAAGGGAACGTTTTTTACTTCCTTTCACTTTCTCTTGTAAATTATAGTCGGAGCTTATATTTTAACGCTGTCTCCAGGGCTCCTGCAGTGAAATAGGACTAAATTAACATGTGCCAAGGTCGAGGGCTTGAGTGGGTGAAAAGCCAACATGAAACAGAAAATATGTATATATTTAGGTTGACCTTCTGGAAGCCTTCCTAAGAATGTGACATTAAATCCGGAACGGTAACACCACCCCTGATTAAAAAATTGGCCACCCCTCTTCCAAGTTGAGTTACACCTGAAACAGTTTCCTCTTTAGATGTTCCAGGTGAATACCTTTGTCTGGGCCATCTCGGGCCCTATGATAGCCCCCTGCAGTCAGTACAGCGTCCCTGGACGACCGTGGACCCGGCCTCCAGCCCCGGGTTCCAGTCCTGTTTTGTCCACACTGTGGGAACTCATGAGTGGGGGGAGGAGTCACGTGACTCTCGGAGCTTTGGGTTTCTCCAAGGACAGGAGCCAAACACCGCCCACCTCGGGCTGTAATGAGAAAATGAAGTGTGTGAAGGTGCCTCCTCAGCAGTACCTGCGTGCAGGGTTACGATGGTGAACTAACCCCCCTCACATCTTCCGTATTCCATCTCAGTGCGTAATGAGCGGGCTCACTCCGGACCTTCATCTTCCTGTCCCGTCTCACCGGAGGTGTTGGTGAGACTTCGGCGCGCGCTCTCTGAGCCCCTGGCTTGCTCTGGTTAACAGTTTTCTCCTCCAGAGGTCTGATGGGACAGTGGCCGCTTCCATCAGGCCTTCCATGTGTGGGTGTGGGGCCTCCCCGCTAGGTGTAGGTCACCCCCAGGGTTGCCCACGTGCCCCAGGAAGGGTGGATCCCTGGGAGCCGCTTTACCTCACCCATCATGGAACTTCACCGTTTGATCTGCCCTCCGGGTGCGACGTACCTGTGGGAGGATGTGGTGAGCCGGGGTGGGCGTTTGTGTGTTCCTCATAACAGGTATTATTCCCTGAGGAAGCCTCCTTCATGAATCCTGTATGTTTTCGTTTGTGAGAGTGTGTGTGCGAGTGTCAGAGTGTACTTTGTCCATTTCTACTTTAAAGGGGAGGCTTTGACAAAACCTGATCAATATTTTGCATTCCATGCATGAAGAACCAGATGTTAGAAGTTTCCTCTTGTTGGGGAGGAGGAGGGAGCCGGGGCCCCTCCAGATTTATAGAAATCGATGTTCTCTGACAGAAGTTGGTTAGTTTTCCTGGGAAACAAGTAACAGGAACACATTTTTTTGATTTTCGCGATGAATTATTTTCTAACAAGAGCCCTCTTCTCATCTCTTTGACTTTCAGTTGCTGGCCAGGGTGGACGAGCCCAACATACTAATGGGGTGAAATCCCACAAATAATGCCAGCCGGCTCCTTTCCTTTCTTTTTAAATTATTCATTTCCTCTTCATACCCGCCCTCACGTGCCAGGCTCATTATCCAAGATGCCTTTTACTGTATTGAGGTCTTATCTTTTCCAAGTTCTTCCCCTGGAACCAGATCCAGAAACAAAGACAGGGACCCTGGACCTCTCCAGATCAGGAGCACAGGAGTGTCACCTGCCAGCTAAACCCAGCCCAGCATTTTATTGGTAAAATATAAATGCTCCAACAGGATCAGACAGGTGGACAGGACATGGTCCCTGGTCAGCACGAGGGAGCCTCCTCGCTCATTTCCAGCGCAAGTGCTGCTTATACAGCATGTGCCAGTCCAGCTCCTGCGCGTTGAGGGCCATCTGTTATCTGCTGCACCGTGGTCGTTTGGAGAAGCTGGAGTTTGCAGAGTTCCTTCCCTGCTTCCGTTTATGAGTCAGACCGGGTACTTATTTCCTTTTTGTGGGTCCTTATAGTTCTTTGTGCTTACAGGAAGTAAATCCTGTTGCCACGTGTAGAACTTCCTTTCAGTGGGAACAACTGGACATTTGCAGTTCCTATAAGCCAGTGTTTTGCAGGCACTGTTTTTAAAAAGTTTTTTTTTTTTTTTTTTGATGTGTTCCATTTTTCAAAGTCTGCGCTGAATCTGTTACAGTATTGCTTCCGTTGTTTATGTTCTGGATTTTTGGCCATGAGGCATGTGAGGTCCTAGTTCCCTGACCAAGGATGGAACCGGCACCCCCTGGACTAAAAGTCCCAGCCACTGGATTGCCAGGGAAACCCTTGCAGGCTCTTTTTAAAACCAGAGAGTAAGACCGGGAAATCAGGGAAGCCCTCGGCGGTTCAGGATTCAAGGTTGTAGGAGAGGCTGGCTGGACAGAGTGCTGGACCTTGGTTTCTGCTCTTGCTTTAGCTGAGTCAGTAGCCCTTCCTTGACTGATTTGTTGGTCCTGCTGCTTCATTACTCACCAGTTGGTTTTTCTTGAGTGATCCAGTGATTTTCCCATGCCACCGGAGGAAGTGTTCTCACGATGGTAATTCACACCAGAAGGTTGCCCTGCTCATATCTCTTGGCCTGTCTGCCAAGTTACCACCATCACTGCCTCGTTACTTGCAGAGTCAGGCCCTCGGGTAGGACGTCGTCTGTGTGTCTTTGTGTGTGTGTCTCTGTGTGTATGTGTTTACACGGTGTAAGTTTTCATGCGTTGCTGACATCTAGAATCGAACCAAACTCTGCCCAGTGGGCTCAGTGACCGTTTTGCTTTGGGTCCGCATGTAGCACACACGTCTTACTGCACACTGACCGCAGTTGAAGTTATTGTTCTGTTTTCTTATTCTTTATTTTGTATTTTAAAAAAAGCTTTAGTTACTTATGGCTGCATCAGGTCTTAGTGGCAGCGCATGGGATCTTCAATTCAGCGTGTGGGCCTCTCGCTGCGGGGTGTGGGTTTCTTCCCTAGGTGGGGCATGCAGGCTCTCTGGTTGAGGCGCACACACTCAGCAGTTGTGGTGCACGCGCTTAGTTGTCCTGTGTCATGTAGGATCTTCGTCCTCAACCAGGGATGGAACCTGCATATCCCCTGCCTTGGAATGCAGATTCTTAACCGGTGGACCACCAGGAAGGTCCCCTGTTTTCTTTTTTGGACTGCACAACTGACCCGCTAGAGGTGAGCATAAAGAAATCTTGAGCATAGAGTTCAGAATCTTGAGCACAGAGTAAAGAAATAAATGGAAACAGCCAAACCAAGACTTGGGTCCTCCTACCTGAGGATGGGCGAGCTCTGTGATGGAGGGGGGAGAGGCTTGGGAGAGTCCAGTATCTGTGTGGGAGAAGAGTTTCCTGTCTGCCGAGAAGAGCAGAAACTCTGAGAGGAGGCAGCCCCTTCACTGAGTGTTCCACTGGGGTTTGTGCCTCGGTGGATTCTTCATATATTACAGTGAACTTAATTAAATACATTGTGATCCCAACTGAGGGTATCCTAATTAGCTGGGTCAGGAACAAATCATTCTCCGTCCTTCTCCAGATGAAATCATCTACTCTCTCCTGCAGGGAAAGCATTTCCGGGGTGACGGGCTGGCCCTGTGAAGCCAGTCTCTCCAGTCCTGCCCCCTCCTGCTGCTTCTTACTAGGCAGGTTCCCAGGGTGGAATTCCGGGGATGGGCCAGCGCATCTTGGGAGGGAGCTGGTGCCCGGCCACCAAGGTCAGGGCCTGGACCCACTGAAGGCCTGGGAGGGGACCAGATGGTGCGGAGAAGTCAGGACCCTGTTGCTGGCTTCAGACCCTCGTTTGCTCCCTGTTGGACAGCCTGAAAACTGCCCAAGTGGGGGCTTATAAGACATGGTGAGAACAGGAGCGCTCACGTGCTGGTGGACCCCCAGAGACTCCAGTTGTGAGTGGAAGTTCGGGTTGGGGTATAACCTTTATGAGCAGGTGTTTCCTAGGAATGGAGGAATAGTTTATTCTGGATTTCCATGTGTATGTCTTGGAGACTGAACTTGGAGTGTGCAAACAAGCTTGGAATTTTGAATTAAGCTTCTGTGCAAGTCTCTGAGAGGGGACCCTAAATGTCCCCTACACTGGGCTCAGAGGGAGAGGCCATGGCTCTGTTTTCCATATTTTTTGCTTTTATTCTTGTCTCTACCATTTGTATCGGGCACCCATTCATTTTCTTTCCAAAATGGTTCTCACATAGCAGACCAAAAGGATTCCTGGTGGCAGCAGAGATTACCAGTGACTACCAGGAGTCAAGTGTGGTGGTTTAGGGGCATCGTCATTGTATCAGTTATTTTTCCAGCAGGAGTCCCCAGTGTGATGTTTATTTCAGTTGAGGATTTATACAGCCCTGTCACCAAGAGCCCCTGAGTCTGAGGATGAAAGACATCTCACTTCTCAGCTCCCATCCAACTCTTTCTGGCCGTGTTACCCTCTCTTCTGGCTCAGAGACTAGAAACCCCAGACATTTGGAAAAGAACCCTCACATCCATATTAAAATCTCATGTTTAACATTCAGAGCCTTACTGCCAGGAAATCCTGTTTCATGAGAAGGTAATGGGAATTCGGGGTTAAGGCTTCAGTGATCCTGTCTATGATTTCGTAGTTTACGATACCGCCAGAATCCCTTGATAGGACTTATCACTTTGGATTCCATGGTTATTTTCCCTGTTACCTTTCATTCAGTCAGTTTTTGTTGAAACTTTAATAAATGTAATTTGTTGGGTCTTGGTGATCCAAGGTGGCCATTCCTGGCTCCTGTACGAGTTCCCTGTTCCTCAGTCCCAACCCTAACACCTGCTCCTGAGAATGTTCAGGTTCCATTTTTGGCTTTCGGGGGTCCCTATGGAGAATTTGGGGAGGATTGGCGTGGGCAAGCTCATTTTGTTTTCCTTCCCATCCAGCCCGTCAGTCTGTCTTCCCAGAGTCTCACCCTTCAAAACATGTAGCTTTGGAGCTTTCCATCCTTGACAAGGAGACTTAAGTCAGAGGGGGTGAACTGAAGAGAAACCATTAAAAAACAAACAAACAGCTCAAATTTGTTTCAAGAAAAGTAGCTTTGTGTTTTTGGTGGTTATACTCTGACGGTTAGCATCGAGCTTGCTGGTTACTCGGCCTCTTTCTGGCTGTGCCTGCTGTAGGCCAGCTCTGGAGGCAGGGCCGGGGGAAGGCATATTGTTTTGCTCCAAGGCTCTGCACTTGAGTGTGTGCTGCTGCTGCTAAGTCGCTTCAGTCATATCCGACTCTGCGTGACCCCATGGACAGCAGCCTGCCAGGCTCCCCTGACCCTGAGATTCTCCAGGCAAGAACACTGGAGTGGGTTGCCATTTCCTTCTCCAGTGCGTGAAAGAGAAAAGTGAAAGTGAAGTCGCTGAGTCGTGTCCGACCCTCAGCGACCCCATGGACTGCAGCCTTCCAGGCTCCTCCATCCATGGGATTTTCCAGGCAGGAGTACTAGAGTGGGGTGCCATCGCCGTCACCCATTTTTGGGAAAGAAGGGATTGTTCTCTGCTCATACCTGTGAAGCCCTTCACTGTGTTACCTGCAGGTTGGCCTCAGAGCAAAAGTTAACGTCGTGTAGCCAGCCCTCCCCTTCTTCAGCCCTCTGCTGGTGCATTCATATTTCCTCTTCCAATGAGGTCCAGACCTGCTTCTGGGATGTTCACACTTTTTCTGTGAACATAGGATGTGTGCCTGTGAATGCATGAGCCTCAAAGCTGTGTCATCCAGTAGGAACAGTTGGGGCACTCTTGTTAGCATTGAGCAGAGTGCAGGGCATTGACTTCTGTGCTTCCTGAGTGTCCCATAGTACAATCAGGACAGGACAGAGGTCCAAGCAGGACCAGGCACGGGCGTCAAATAGAACAAGTGTGGTCAGAAAGGAGACGAGCAGCCCAGAGCAGCCCCAGGCTTCACTTGGTTCCTTGGGCCAGGCTCAGGGGACTGGAGGTGGGAGTGGGAGCGAGGAGAAGGAAGGAAGGACAGGTGGTAACCTGAGCTCATAAAATCCATGATCTCAGTTCCTCTTCCAGAAGGATACTGGGGGTGGATGCTGCCAGATTCTAGTTCTCTTTCTCTCATTAACTAGCTGTGTTACCTTGAGTCAACCACTTAAAACTTCTTGGGCTTTTTTTTTCCTGTTTTATGTGTACCCAATAGAAAAATTCCCTCTTCCCCTAAAATGAGTTCATTTGAAATGAAGGAGGTGGCCTTTCTATACCAGGAGCATGTCAGTTCTCTACTTCTTAATAAAAAGAGTCCGTAGCTTTCCACGTGTTCTCACAGGGACCCCAAAGGATGTGAATGTTATGCTTGGATACAAGTCTTCTTTAAGGTGCAGAAGTCTGGGTTCTGCCAACTCCACAGCCTCTGCTGGTTTGTGTACCATAGTTTTATCCCTGTTGCATCTGCTTCATGGGCTTCCATGTTCTGGAATCAAAGTTCTGTATCGAAACAAACACAACCATTTTGACCATCTGAGCTCTAAGCCAAATGACCTTGGGATGTTGAGAGAGAACTGGTCTGGACAAAGTTATTTTTCTTTTTTTCCTAATCTAGGGGAGGACCTAATTTCAGGTTCTCCTAATAGACTAGTTCTAAATACAAAAGTTTGAGTCATCTTTCTTGTGAAATAGCCACACAGCAGCTTTGGCGCTTCGTTACTGACCTAAGATTCTGTGCAGGTAAGGTGACCACCCTGTAGGCCACCCCCTAAGGCGGGCGCTTATCATTTTTTCCACGAAGGTTCAGATAATAAGATTTTAGGCTTTGCAGGCCACGTAATCTCTGTTGCAACTGTTGAACTCCGTCTGGTGTTCAGAAAGTATCCATCGACGATGCACAAACCAACACATTTTGTGGCTGTGTTCCACCGAGACCCTATTTGCAGAAGCAGGCAGCAGGGCGCCCTTGGTCTATGGCCGTAGCTTGCCGACCCCTGTTCCACATAGAGCAGACACTTTGGAGATAAGTGGAAAGAGGAACCTCGGATTATTGTGCCAGGAAACCCCGTTTCATGCTGGGAGGGTCGGATCCATCAGCATTTTCAGCACTCTGACACACCTGGGGAGGCAAGAACGAGAGTCACCTTGCTTCCCGTCCTCATCAAGCTGCTGGGGAAAGGGCCCCCTGGGAAAAGCGAGTCACCCCGGAACAGGGCTGTCGGGCGGCCGGCAGGGCGGGCGGGCTCGCGGCGGGGCTGGGCTTGGTGCGGCTGACCGGGGCACGTCCCCCTCTCTCACCCTCGCAGCACCTGCAGCAGCGCGAGAGCGGCGTGGAGGGCGAGAGCTGCTACTACCACTGCGTCCTGTGCAGCTACTCCACCAAGGCCAAGCTCAACCTGATCCAGCACGTGCGCTCCATGAAGCACCAGCGCAGCGAGAGCCTGCGCAAGCTGCAGCGGCTGCAGAAGGGGCTCCCCGAGGAGGACGAGGACCTGGGGCAGATCTTCACCATCCGCAGATGCCCCTCCACCGACCCTGGTGAGTGGTCTCGTGGGCCACGGGTAGCCGCTGTGCTCTGGGCGTGGGGGACACGCAGGGACCGTCCCTTTCCTCTTAACTTCTAAAGTTTTTCAGAGGAACTTAGCACCACTTTTCTTTGCACGTCACAAGCTGCTGCCCAGTGAGCAAGCCAACAGGCCGTGTGAGGTCCCCTCTCCCCAGGTGCGTCCGGCGTGCATTCTAGATTCAGTCTTAGGGTTCAGAGCGACATAAAGAAAATGCTAAAGTATGTCTTGCTCAGAATCGAGATCGGGCAGTTTGTGGCCTCGAGTCTGGTCTGTAAGAATGAATTGCAAAGGTGATCGAAGAGGGAGTGCTTATTAGAAACATCGTGACTGTTCCGAGCACCCCGGCTGTTCCTGGCTCAGAGCTGCCCCTTCCTTCACAGAGAGCGTGGGGACCTTGCCGCAGCCCTTGCCCGTGTCTGCTTCCCGCCTCTCCTCTAGCCTGCAGTCCCTTCTCCTGTCTTCCCCATGTGACTTACTCCCACGGGAACCTCGTACATTATTAGACTGTCCCCTCTCTCTCACTTTTTTCAGCCTCCCAATCCCTTTCTCTCCACTTGGGACCATAGGACAGTCACCTGTCTCTTTGAAAACCATACAGCAAAAGCTCTCCCTTAATCCTGGGTTCCACTGTCTGTCTACAACAGAATCTTCAGATTCTTGAAAGAGCAATCTGTGTTGGTCCATCTCCAGTTCACACGTCAGCCTATCAGAGCCTGTTTCCTCTCGTCATCAAATTGTGCTTGAGAAGGAACCTTTGACCTTGGATGTACCCAGCCCAGTGGCTCCGTGCTGGGCTTCTTTCTTGGTCTCTGAGGTCGCTGCCCAGTGCCTTCTGGAAGCGGCCTTGCCTGGCCGTGTTTCTGTCTTGTTCTTTGGCTGCCCCGGACCATCCTCCACACCCCTCCCTGGCTCGTGGTCCTTGGTCTGCCCCACAGGCCAGCATCGCCAGGCACTAGGCCTGGCCCTTGGCTCCCAGCCTCTTGAAACTTTGCTCTCCTGCCTTTGGCACGTGCCCTTCGGGCGGCTCCCTGGGTTTCTCACCGGGGCCACCTCACAGGCCTGGGTTCATGACTTCTCCTGCAGACAAACCCCTTTGCTCATTCCGCTGGCCTGTTGCCATGTGCCTTGGCCAGGCTGCAGGCTCAGGCGGGCCTTCTGGTCTCTCTGTTGCCTGCAGTACCCTGTCAGCCATTGAGCTGTCATGGCGGTGTGGGGTTTTAATCCTAATGTTATCAGATTGCACATTTTTACAGTTTTTAAAGGCAAAAAGTTACATAAACCTTACTGTGAGAAATGGCACGGCCCTTCCCAGTGCCATTCCCCAGAGCCCTGGCTTTCAAGTTTAATTGTCCCTTTTGTTACTCATGGCTATATTTCCTAACATGCCTCTATTATTATTGCTTGAATTTTTTTTTTTTTTTTTGGCCAAGTGTTAGGCATTACCTATTGGCTTTCTACATTGGAAGATAAGGATTTTATTAGTACGCCATTCTGCAAGCCCACACACTCATACCTACTTACACACACCCCATCCACAAACTCACGTTCCCATCCCACCCCCACTCTGTATACACCTTCTTNCAAGTGTTAGGCATTACCTATTGGCTTTCTACATTGGAAGATAAGGATTTTATTAGTATGCCATTCTGCAAGCCCACACACTCATACCTACTTACACACACCCCATCCACAAACTCACATTCCCATCCCACCCCCACTCCGTACACACCTTCTTGCACACAGACTCAGTACCCACAAACCCCAGCCCCTCAATACATTCTGTCTTCCCCTCCGATCCATCTTCCATTATGATTAAATAATAATTTGGGGGCATATCAATATTCAGTATTTTCATTATTCTAACTCTATAAATATTAATCACAGCTGAGCCATGTAGAGTTTTATAATTTCATTTACCTTCTTGTACAACTTTTGTTTTCTCTGGTTTTCTAGGTATCTATGATTAATTCATGGCTGACCCTCTGCCAGAGTAGACGTTTTCTCCGCTCTGAAGGCTCTGCTATATCACTCTATCTGTCAGCTTCGTTTCCTGCTGGAGGCATTGCTCCAGAGCCCCCATGGATCTCTCTGCCCACAGCTTCTATGTCCGTCACCCAGCTGCTTCTCTTCCCCCTTTTTGTGTATAGGTGGAGCTAGATTCCACAATAATGGGATACACCAGAATTCGAGAATGTTTCCTCTCTGCTCAAGTAGGATTATCACAGAGGCAGGGCCAGTCCTCCTAGCAGTCAGTCTGAATTGTCGCTTTGGGAAAGTCCTGGGTGGGGATCAGAGTGATTTTTGTCACCCCCAGGTCACTGCAAGATGGACTGTGCTTTCCCGCGTGTATCGTGGATGCCTCTTTTGTTTAAGTTCATTCTCCACCTCTGGGGCTTGTGTTTCATGTCTGACCCCATGGTTCTGCCCTGGGATGGGGCCCAGCACCCACAGACATGCCAGGGCCCCAAGACTGGGACCGTTGTGCCATCCGGCTGTGGGGGTCCCCACTCCCCATGAGGCTATTTTGGCCTGTTTGTTCTGCCCTTCCCTTTATTCTGCTGTTGAGTCATTTGATGGGGTCCTTCTTCCTCTACCAACATACTCAGACCTATTTATTTCAGGGTTTAATTTTTTTTTTTTAACCAGCTTTGCGTACGTCATTGTTTTAATCTTCCACTAAAAGCTGGTTCCTTTTGCCCCCTCAATTCTTTCTTTCACTGTGCTCAGAATTCCCTTTTTATTAATGAGGTGCCCCAAACTAAATAGTGTACAGCTGCCATTTCACCCGGGGTCTATGAGCTGGAACAAACAGTCCCCTGTTTTATAATGTAATACTTCTATTTATGCAGTCGCTGTGGAATTGCGTTCTTACACCATTGCCTTCTGGGTTTCTCTCATTTAATGCGTATTAGTGTTTTTTTTTTCTCCCTCTCCGAAGTGTATGAGCAACTTTCATCTAGATGATAGACTTCCTTTTCGTATTTCAGAATCCTTTTGTATTGTCTTCGGCCTGGAATCATGTTTTCACTCTCCACCCACCTCCCTCCCCACCCTGTACCGCCCTTCCACCCATATGCTCTAGCTAAGTGTATACTCTTTACTAATGACAAAGGCATAAATTACTAGGTAATGTTCATATTGACATGAAAAGTAACTCGGTTCTGTTTTGGAAACTCCTTCAAGAAAACTCATCTTAAAACATATCCTCCTCCCTTGTACCGGGGGAATGGGCTGCTACAAACTTCTTGGAAGAATGTCTTCAAGAGAAGGGCAACACGGGCCTGGTAGAAATAAGACACTGAAAGTCATCATCTTCTGGTTTTGTAAACACAGACTTCATAAAACAGGTGTCCCTTGTCCTGCCATGCTCAGAGACACTCCATCATCCTTTTACATATGGAAGGTTAGTGGCTGCCCCGCTTGGAGCAAGTCTGTGGGTATCATTTTTCCATCAGCATTTGCTCACTTTGCGTTTCTGTGTCACGTTTTGGTAATTCTCACGGTATTTCAAGCCCTCCACCAGCAGAAACTATTTTGACTCCTTCAAGGCTCAGATGATGATCAACATTTTAAAGCACTGAAGTGTTTTTTAATTAAGATATTTATTTTTAATTTATTTTTATTAAGATAGTTAAGATACTTTATTTTTTTCCCCCGACCTTAATAGACTACCATATAGTATAAATGTAACTTTTATACGCACTGCTGCTACTGCTGCTGCTAAGTCACTTCAGTTGTGTCCGACTCTGCGATCCCATAGACGGCAGCGCACCTGATTCCCCGTCCCTAGGATTCTCCAGGCAAGAACACTGGATGGTTGCCATTTCCTTCTCCAATGCATGAAAGTGAAAAGTGAAAGTGAAGTTGCTCAGTTGTGTCCGACTCTTCATGACCCCATGGACTGCAGCCCACCAGGCTCCTCTGTCCATGGGATTCTCCAGGCAAGAGTGCTGGAGTGGTGTGTCATACGCACTGGGAAACCACACAAATCACGTTAGCTCACTTTGTTGTCGTACTCGATTTATCACAGCATCTTGTGAGTTGTGCCTGTGATTCCCACTTCTCGCCTCTGGAACACAAAGGTTGGGGCACTGATCCTCAGCTGGCAAGGTCACCCATGTGGTGTGAGGAGGCCTCGGGCGCCTTTGGACACCTGTCGGGAGCCCTGCGTTCTGACTCTAAGCTGCGTGTTTTCCTTCCTGGCATTCTGTCATCACCTGGTTAGAAGACGGTGTTCTCTCTCCTTTCCTTTCCTCCTGTCTTGTCCGTACACCAGAGAGATTTATACAGAAGCCACCGGAAATAATGCCCTTCCCTTCCCTGAGCCCAGGGCCTCAGAGGTCAGCCTCCTGTCACCTTCCGCAGCCACGGGGCTTCTCTTGCCAAGGCTGGTGGAGTGGATTCTCCTGTGGTTTCTCGCCTGGGGGGTGACAGGAATGCCACTTCTTCAAACCTTACTGGTTAGCTCAGTCCCACATGGAAGTGCAGAGAAGGAGACATGGTGGAAGGCTCCTCTGCCTTCAGAATTTTGTAGCCGTGGCCGAGATTCACACCCACCACTGGCTCCCTAAGCCCCTCGAGAGCCCTCATGACCAGACTTAAAGCATCGAGGTCCTGCCCTGCTCCACCAGAAGGCTGAGTCTTGGTTGCTGACCACATGCTAATACCTAGCCCACCCTCCCCGACACAGTCCTGCTTGTGGTTGAGCATCACCCTTATGTCAGTGAGTCCTGTGGTATGCTGGTTTTTGTTTTTTTTTTTTACGAAGTGCAATGGTCTTTGTGGTTATGCTTGCCACCCTCACCTCTGTGCTAGAAACACAGACACACACACGTGGCCTTCCCATTTGAAAAAGAACGTCTTGGAAATGTACATCTCACAGAAAAGAAGGTAACCACACTACCGAGATTCGTGCCTTCCCAGCATTTTTTGTGTGTGACCTGGTCTTTTGATTTTGGTGTGAATGTATTTTCTGCAGGACCAAGTATTCTCTCGACAGTGTTGGGATTTGGCCTTCCTGTTTCACTCCCACTCCTTCCCACATGCACACAGATAAAGGCAGACAAAGCTCGCTGCTGTGGCGGCACCTGGGTCATATCTCCCAGTGGCTGACTTTGGCTCCTTGCCTCCCCTTAGCCCCTGGAAGATGAAACGCACCCGTAGGTGGATCATGTGTAGAATCAGCTTCCCTGTTTGCTTATTAAAAAGGCATTTCTGGCTCCAGGGTGAAACTGTAGTTAATTTCGCTCCATCAATGCCCTGAGCCTCCAGAAGACAAGAGGCACTTTGTGCTTCTGCCCTCGTCCTTCCTCTGTTTTCCTCCTGTTTCTCTTACCCTCCCCTTAGCTACTTCTCACACGGGGACGTAGCCCTCCAAACATTGCACAGAAGTAATGACATGACTCTTCCTAGAGCACCTACTCTGGGCAAGACTTTGAGTCGGGGGCACGGCTGATGCCGTCTCTCAGCTCTTGGTGTGGATACGTTTTTCTAGATGCCGGCACAGGCGTTCAGGGCAACCCATGACGGCTCAGCTTACAGATGGTGTGCTCATTCAGAATTTAGGGGAGTATTTTGCTTGGAGCAGAAGATGGCAGCCTCCTGCACTGACACATCTTTGGCTCTCAAGGTAGTGAATTTCTGGGGTCAGGGAGCCGGCCAAGTGACGATGTGGCTTAGACGACAGCCTTTACTGAAACACTCACCGGCTTCACCTGATGGATGATTTTTTTTTAACCCAGTTCCGGGGAGTTCTACTTAACTTGTACAATTTAAGAGTATAAGAAAATGCACTGTTTTCTAGTTCGTCATTTGTTTTTGTTTTGATTTTTCAAAACTGGCATAAAGCTGCCCTCTGAGTATTAAGTGCATTTTTTTTTGGTAAATAGCTAAATTATATGCAATTTCAGTATAATTTTTCTTTTAATACTAAAATATGTTGTGACCAGTTCTGCAGTTCTAAAGTATTTTCATAAAACCAGCAGAGATTTTTCTCTCTCCTTTTTCCTTTTGACCATACGTCTTGTCCATGAGGCTTGGGGAAGCATAGGGATAAAGTAATTCTGATCAGAAAAGTTAAATGTGTAAAGGGCATCCAAACAAATTGGGGTGACTGAAAATTTGAGCACTCGTGAAGGAATAAAGAAAACGTGACTTTATCTGTTTTAAATCCATTTCCTGATGAGGGACTACTGGGATGAAAATTACGAATTTCAGGATGCCTTTTTAGAAAGCTTTTTTTCAATGCAAGGCTGAAGAGGCTTCGTTATATATTGACATGAAGAGAGAATATAATATTGTTGAATGAAAAATGGAGTTTGCTGACTGATGTATACTTTCTGTCCTTTTTTTTTTTTCCTAAAGCTTTTAAAATAGCCATTCAAAGCAAAGTTTGTAATTGGCGTTTCTGACTGCTTCATGGGTGGGATCTGTTTATAGGGAATCTAATAGAGATCCAGCCACATGGCAAGAGCTCAAATAGTGGCCGAGCTCGTTGACAGAGATACTAGCAAAATTACTCACAGGAGACCAAGGGGCGAATCTTGCTTGTCTTTTGTTCATGGAGACAGTTTTCCTTTTGTCAGTGTAAAGCACATGTAGTTTGATTACCACCTGATTCGCTTGCATTTTGCATCCACATGAAGAGGACAAGAGTACTTCTTAGGGTGTCTACAGTCTTGTTTTTTTGTTGGAACAGAGTTCCTGATTTGCCTTAATTAGTCCTCTAACAATCTACAAAGGTCAGCGCCAATTGCCTGTTCATTTACATTTGTAATTGTGATGGCTTCTGATTACATATTCCTTGTCTTAGTCCTTCCTCTGCTGCTGCTGCTGCTGCTAAGTCGCTTCAGTCGTGTCCGACTCTGTGCAACCCCATAGACGGCAGCGCACCAGGCTCCTCCGTCCCTGGGATTCTCCAGGCAAGAACACTGGAGTGGGTTGCCATTTCCTTCTCCAATGCATGAAAGTGAAAGTGAAGTCGCTCANTCTGTATCCTGTATTGAACATAGACTGGCGATTCATTTCTTACCTGATAGTATACATGTTTCAATGCCACTCTCCCAAATCATCCCACCCTCTCCCTCTCCCACAGAGTGTATCCACCATTTAGTAGTTGCTTTATTTTTATAGGAGGTTCAAAGCTGCCAGGGTTTGGGGTTTAATTTCAGTGTATGACACTGGAACCTATGTTCCCCTATATAATATGCTGGGCTGCATGTATGCCTGTCCATTGCCTGTCCTCCCCATTGGGGCACTCGAGCTGTCTTGCATGCTGTCCCCTCGGTACAGTGGTGGATTCCCTCACGGCCACCCGACACTGCCCACTCTGAGAGGCGCCAACACTGCAGCTGCTGCCTTCCAGGAGGGCTGATACCGAGTGGCCCAGCAAAATGTAGATGAACGTAAAAAGGAGAGACCATGAGTCCTTTTGGAGGGGGGCAGTGGGTATTGAGGGTGAGCATTCGGGGTCTCCTGTTTAGGGTTGTAAGCATGCCATCTTGAGAGCTCAGAAACATAGGGATCCCCACGGCAGACAGAATGTCATGTCCCACCTGGTGTTATGTCAGGGAAACATTTGTGGGGGGTTCCTTTGAAAGGGGGGATCCATGGAGCTTGAACGAGCGAAACTTGTCTCTTGGGTGAGCATGGGAGCTAGCCAGCGAGTTGGGGTCGGGGCCCTGTGCCTTGGTGGGTTGGGGATTGTGGTCATCACCCACTGCCCCCTGTCTCGTGGGCACGTCTTCATTCCAGCCTCTTCACTTCACACCATCCCGTGCTGCTTAAATGTAATTTTTCAAGAGAAACAATGATTTGAACTTGTTACGCCTTCAGACATGCCCGAAGAATCCATTTCTTGGGCCGCTTACGCTCTATATTAATAAACTTGCTCCTGACCTTGGTGGGGGCCCAGGAGGAAAGTGGAGCATGCTTTGGTCTCTCTGCTCACAGAAATAGCTCAAAGCCTTCTTCTCAGAGTCACGGATGTTAAGGAACCCCCTTCAAACTGTGACCCAATTAGGAGAATTATAGTCCTGCATGATTTTTTTTTTTCCCAAACGCTGACTAGCAGTGGGAAGTTTTCTGACCGCCCACATCAGAGTAGGCGCGGTCCAGAGCCTCCTGCTTCTGGGGTTTCTCGACCCTCTGAGAGCAATAAGGGAGCATCTCCAGGTTCTCAGCCTGTTTGGCACAACAGCCACGAGCCCCCTGCGGCTATTTAATTTTAAATTAATTAAAGTTAAATAAAGATTTACGATCCAGCCCCTCTGTCATACCAGCCAGATTTCAAGTGCTTCTTAGTCACATGTGGTTCATGGCTGCCTTGGGGGAGGGAACAAATTCTTCGAGCAGTTCGAGAGTTTCTAGTGGACAGTGCTGGCCGGCCGCGGGGCACACGATACGCTTGCCGTGGCGCCGGCTTCCTCACTGGGATCCCGCTGGCCCAGCCTGGATTTGGGCCGCCCTTCCCATAAAGAGACGGGCGTGGTGCCCACGCGCTTCCTGCTTCCTGTCAGACTGAGGAAGGTGTGTTCTGTAGCGCCTTCCCATCTCTCTTTCTGCTGCTAACCACTCCCCGCTCCTCGATTCTTCTCCATAGGAGAGAAGCACGTTTTCAAATAGTCATTTACTTTTGGTTTTGCCACTTAAGCCTAATCCATTAGCAGTTTTGAGGGAGTTGGAAAGGACTTTGTCAAGATGTAGCCTTCAGAGTGGATCTTAAAGGGCTTTTTATAGTTTTACACTTCCAAACTATCTTGAGACCTTTTGTGTGTCTGTTAATAAAAAGGAGCTGTTTATCACTTTTAACAGATACTTGACTTCTGCTCTAATCAGAATATTAGAGGTTGGATAGTATGTGATTTTTTTTGGAACAAGCCTGTCTGTTGTCTTCACTCAGCTTTATCGAGATCTGTCGTCATCTCATGAAGACAGAAAGAGAATCTATGTGCTTCCCTTTTACCATTTCGCTCGGTTTAAAACCCTCTGCTTGGGACAGGCTTTTTCCTTTCAGACTGCCTTAGTTTGCTTAGAGCTGCTGTAATGAAAAGCCGTAGGCTGAGTGCCTTAAACAACCCAAGTTCACTTTCACGCAGTTCTAGAGGCTGGAAGTCCCAGATCAAGGCGGTGGGAGGTTTCATTTCTCCTGAGGCCGCTCTCCTTGGAGTACAGAGGGCTGTCTTATCCTCTTCTCACAAATTCGCCCTGCTTTCAGGCCTGTTTCTCTCTCTCTCTCTCTCTGTCGTAATCCCCTCTGCTTATAAGGATGCCAGCCAGGGTGCCCTAATCCAGTCTAACACTCATCTTTAGCTTAATCACCATTTCTCCAGATACAGCCACATCTGAGGTTCTGGGGGGTTACAACTTCAACATGTGAATCTGGGGAACGCATTTTAGGCCGTAACCACCCACTTCCTGACATCTGAGTTCAGTGTCTCTTGTTCCTTTTTGGATGTGGAAGGAGGACAAGGAGGCAGGGGCGGAGAGCGACAGGGAGACCCCGGACCTTCCTGCTGCGGGGTCGGTGCCTGCAGGTCCCTCCACAGCTTCCTGCTCCCAGATCTCGGTCCTAGGGGTGGGTCTTGGTCTGTGAAGAAGCAGAGCAAGCTCCCTGGCAGGGGGCTCTGGAGGAAGTGCCCCCTGCTTAGGTCAGAAAAGAGGTCAGAGCCCTGTGCCTGCCGAGCTCACCGGACAGGGAGCAGCGCTCTGCCTGGCTTGTCCTAACACCGCCTCTGTCCAGACCTGCCACTGATGAGTCCCAAGAGCACAGCCAGCCCATGGAGGGACATTCTCGCGCCTGTGAAACTTGGCAATGTACGCCCCAGGACAGCTTGCCCCTCTCTACGCCAAGGAGAGCGGCCTCAGGAGAAACGAAACCTGCCAACGCCTTGATCTTGGACTTCCAGCCTCTAGACCTGTGGGAAAGTGAACTTGGGTTGTTTAAGGCACTTGGCCTATGGCTTTTCGTTATGGCAGCTCTCCCGTACGCTGTCGTGTATGAGGCTCAAGTGCGAGGATTTACACAAGGAGCCTCTCCTGTCTGTTACCCATCTTTTAAGAATAAGCACAACCCCCTTGTGGATTTGTGGATGGTGTTTAGTGGTCTCGTTTTTTGTTTGTTTGGGGGGTGATATTTTTGCTCTGGTTAGAGTAAATGCCACCCCCCTTGTCACATTCTGTGACCTGCTTTGGTAGAGAATTCCATACCGTGTCTATTCGTTGGACTTCCATCTAGAGGATCCCAGTTATAAGTATGGAAGGATTCTGACTCCCTGGTTTTCCTACATCGGTGTTGAGTCCTCCAGACCTGACACTCTAGAAGGGCCCTGGTGTGTAAGCCTTCACCCTTCTCACTTAGGGCCCACCCCTCATGTGTATCCCTAGGGCAGATCCGTCTTCACCCTCCAACCCTCATCTTTCCCAAATGCGAGCCCAGGACCCAGGCTTCACAGCTGACCTCCCAAAGGGCCTTCCTCTGCGAGAGTGTAAAGCAAGGGCATGTTCATGGCTTCTCAGCCATCACAGGTCTCAAGTCTCCAGGTTCCCAGATTGAGTGCGTGTTGTAACACGTGGCTGCCGTACTAGACGGTGCAGACGGAGGGCCTCTCTCTCGCTGCAGGAGTCCTCGTGCGCTCCGCTGCTCTCCGTCAAGACTCTTCCTGCAATGTCTTGCCTTCTCGCTGGGGGCTGACAAACTCACCCAAGGGACCAGCAGCACTTTGCCCCAGGGACAGGGTTCTTCATGTCCAGAAAGGACTATGATCCACGGCTGGATCCTCTCTGGGTAGAAACCAGGAAACCTGTCAGGCAGGGCGAGAAGGGGCAGCAGTCATTTGTGACTCTCCAGCCCATCGAGTGCAAGCCTCCGTCTTCTCTGAGAACTGGCAGTGATTTAAGTGGTTTTCCTAATATTCACAAAACCCTTTGATGATTTTCCTGTTTAGATCAGTCCCAGTGGCACTGGAAACCCCACAGTGTGGAAGGCCAGCCCTGCTCTGGGGGCCAGGGCTTGGGGGTCTGTGCTGGAGTGACTCCTGGCCTTGAGAGACACTCAGGATGAGGGTGTGGCCTGGTCACAGGCCGTGTGTGTGTGTCCACCCCAATGTTTTCATGCTAATTTTGTAGGCATGAGTCTTGAACTGTTAACAAAACTGTCCAAAAATTAAAAACTGTGTAGGCACTTAAATTCAGAACAAATAAAAAATTGGGGCTGATTTTGGAGTTCAGGAGGGAGAGCAGGGCTCAGGAGGGGGGCAGGTGCTGAAGAGTTTGCAAGTGAAGAGGCAGAGATGGGCACTAGTCGGGGAAAGGTGTACTTGACTTTCTCTGCCTCTTTTAGACGAGAACCACGGCTGGGGAGTGACTGGTTTGAGTCTAGGCGTGGAGTTCTTTAGCCCTGCAGACACGGAGTGTCCGGAGTGTAGCCCATGACGCTCTGGGCTCTGGGAAAGCTGCCAGCAGGGAGTGAACACAAAGTCTGGACTTTTCCCTCCAGNGAGTGACTGGTTTGAGTCCAGGCGTGGAGTTCTTTAGCCCTGCAGACACGGAGTGTCCGGAGTGTAGCCCATGACGCTCTGGGCTCTGGGAAAGCTGCCAGCAGGGAGTGAACACAAAGTCTGGACTTTTCCCTCCAGTGAGGGGGAGACAGACGCCAGATAAACAAATAGAGGATGTCAGGTGTGCAAGGTGCTATAAATACAGAGCCAGGCAGGGCAGGGCGAGATGGGTCAGTCGTCTTACATAAGGTGCTCTGAGAAGTCTCCCTGGGGAGGTGACATTGGAGCTGAGTGGAGCGGCCCTGGCAGAGGGCCCAGCGGGTGCACAGCCCCTCAGCCAGTTGGAGGGGCAGCGGGAAGGTGGGAAGGGGGCCCTGTGGACTCTGGCAGGCTGCAGGGGAAGGGGGATCAGATTTTGCTCCCATCAGGATGGGAAGGTCGAAGCAGGGGCGTGACAGTGTGACTTCTTCCACTGTTGAGGCTTCCATGGGAACTTGACTTGCACGGCCCCTGTCGCCCAGGGTTGACTGGTCTCCCTCCCCATCACCCCCAGGGAAAGGAGCCCCTCAGGCAGGGAGGGGAGGGCCACTGCAGGGTGCAGTGCGAGGGTCCTTGCGAGCGGGGATGACTGCAAGGAGAACGGGCTGTGTTGACCTTGCACTGCTTGGAAGCCACTTTCTGGGATCAGTGGCATTCTTAGGAGCTCTCTGGTTTAGCCCAGGGGTCAGTGGTTTTCTCATAAAACAAAATCTGTTTCTGGTGACTCATGAGGCAAGTGCGAAGCGCAGGATGGACTTGTGTCCTTTGGACTTGAGGATGCGTTGTCTCTGCTACAGCATAAACAACTAAGATGAAGGGGAAGCTGGCTCTGCTGCGGGTGTGTGTCAGGCTGATTGTAGCGAAGTAAGAACCTTTCTCCTCCTTCCCTCCACCTACCGGCGGGCGATTCCACATTCCACGCAGAGCCTTGGTATGTCAGAGGGCGATGCGTTTTTCCTGGACTGGAATTCCGTTCCACTACATAGTATCATAATCCAGAAAGTGCTCGGTTCCCAGGCACCTGTGTTCTCTTGGCGTCCCAGATGCTGCGTGTCAGAGGTCATTATCCCATTCAGGGAGGGCCGAGGACCTCGCTCTGACTTGTGTGTCTGGCTAGCCTTTGACAGACAGGCCTGGTCTATTTCTGCACCCGTCTTCCCCTCCATAGGCATGTGCCCAGACCCCAGGCAGATCTGAAGATGTCCTTAGAACACATAAGACCAGGGAGATTTGTGCCCCACTGGTCTGTTTTCTCTGGGCTTTGCTGAAATCAGGAATGCAGACTGGGGTGTGTGTGTATTTCCAGTCGATGGTGTGCAGGCACACAGCCTTCCTTCCTTCCCATGAGTCAGAATTACATGGCTAATTGGGAAATGGTGCTTCTTTTTCAATAAAAAGGGGCCACGCCTCCCCCCTCTGGGTCCTAGTCTTTCTGTGATCATCAGGCTTGCGTGGAAAGGCCCCTGGAGGGAAGGACGTGGGTTATATATATATCACGAGATATTTGGAAAGAATGTTTCAGCCACACCTGGCTGCCGTGTGTGAGGACAAATGTAATTTATTTTAAAAATTTGGCCACAGGCAGCCTTTTCTGTCTGTTTCTTTGGGGCGGGGGGAGTGAGCAGGGGATTGAAGAGAGGCAACAAAGTGAGGGTTTGCATTTGTTTTCTTCCAGATTTGACTAGCCAGCAGAGGAGAGATTATCTCTAACGGATATGAAAGGTTTAATCATTTTAATTTTGTTTTTATTAAAGTTTATCATAACTTTTCCCCCCAATGTGCCCTGGTAGAACAGAAGGGAGAGAAGAGGAGGTAATATAAATATACACAAACCCCCAAGCACTTGGTTAATAAACTCTCTCGGGGCAGGCCCGTGTGGGGAGGAAGTGGCTGGCTGGCTGGGGACAAGTGCTGACCCGGGCATGCCGTGACAACCCTGAAAACATGGTCAGCATCTCCTAAGCGTCCCAGCCCCTCTCCAGCAGATACTTGCCATGGTGAGCTCAAGGCTTTCATTAAGCAGAGAGAGGAAGCTTAACTCTTGTCTTATTCTATCATGATCCTCAAGTGGGCTGGATCCCCAAGCCATTTCTAGCTATAAAGAAGCCTGAATTTGTAGAGAATAATAGAATTCGGTTCCATTAGATTCTTCTGCCCCTTATCATAACAATGAAACTATGTGAACCTGGATATCCTGAAGACTTACTTTAGGTCAGAATCCCTCAGATCTTGTCTGTGTGTATTTTATGGTACAGCAAGGTTGGGATAAAAATAGTCTTTCGTTTTGGGGTAGGAAAACTGTCCTATGCACGATGGTGAAACGGAGCAGCTAGGATCCCAGATAAACAGGACTGTTGGCTCATTTTCCGTTCAGGGCGGTAAAAATAAGCTTATGTCAGAGTCGGTTGTCCCAAATCACCTGGGTGTGGACTGGAGTCCCCGGGAGCTCAGGACTGTCTTTCATCTCCTCCAGGGCTGGAAGACCCCATGGAGGCAGGGGTGTTTGGAATCCCAGCACCTAGACCAAACGGGATGGTGCACGGCCTGAGAAGGAGGAAATGGTGTTCATGAGGCTGGAAATCGTTCCTGCACACCTGAACNTCAGGGCTGTCTTTCATCTCCTCCAGGGCTGGAAGACCCCATGGAGGCAGGGGTGTTTGGAATCCCAGCACCTAGACCAAACGGGATGGTGCACGGCCTGAGAAGGAGGAAATGGTGTTCATGAGGCTGGAAATCGTTCCTGCACACCTGAACCACTCTTTAAAGCCGTAGAGTGAAAGCGTTGTCATCTTGTTAAACCTGACTTAAGCAGATAGCTCACCTAACCTGGGATACGTACCAGTCCTGAAGTTCTGGGCTACGTCTTTACAGCACTTTCTCTGCCATTGTTGCGGAAGGTGGTCGGTATTCGGTAGAGAAGCAGCTTTTCTAGTGGCGCCTGCACCTCTCCTTCCTTGAATCAAGTAGGAACTGCAGAGAGGCGGCTTTGCCTCAGCCGCTGTGTGAGAGTGAATGACTGGGCCCCACACAGGCCATGTGGGCAGGCATGGGCTCCATACAGGTTCCCTTAGGGGCTTCTGTGAGGAGCATGGGGGGTGGAAGGCTTCCAAAAACAAGCCTCCCTTCTGAGAAAGAAACCCAGAGCTCAAAGGCTGTCCCTGGTTTGCAGGCCTCTGCCGTGCCCTTGCCAGTGCGCTCCATGTGGGAGAGAGTGCCAGCAGCCCAGCGGCCTGGCGTTTTGGAATCCTTTTATGGGCGTTCCTTGAACTGGTGAGGGGCAGCTTTCCAGGTCACACAAATGCAGGCCCATGTCATTCCCTGAAGGCTCTTACCCTGCCCCGCCCCCCGCCCCCCCAGCTAAGCTGCCCTCCAGGAGAGGAGAGACTAAGATACTCCCTCATCTGGACTTACAGACTATGAAGATAGTAGAAGGCGGGGAAACAAAAAATATGTATATTCTTTTATCTCATAACTTTAACCCGTGAGCCGCAGAGCCACCCCAGAAGTGTCTTAAGCAAATTAGGGGTTCCATTTTCCCTCACATAAGCAGACTTGGGCCGAGGGCAGTCCAGTGCAGGAGTGACGGCGCCGCAGGTCAGCGGGGACCCAGCTTCCTTCCGTCTTTCCTCTCAGCCATCCCCATGGTCTCAAGGATGACCGCACTCCATCTGTGCCCTGGGCAAGGGGAAACAGGAAGGGGAGGAGTGCACTTGCCACCCGAGTTTGCCCCTTCGAAGAGCTTTCCCCAAGCACCCAGTTACTTCCACTTGCATCTCATTGGCTGGAATTTGGTCACATGACTCTCTCCGGACTCACAAGAGACTGGGAGATACTGATTTTAACTAGGGGGTATTGCCGCCCCGAATAAAGTGAGTGCTCAGTTCACCAGAAAGAGCAGTTGTTAGGAAGGCAATTAGGAGCCTCTGCCACCCATCTTTTAAAAGATGAGGAAGGATTAAGTAAACTGTGTTATGAAAATGTAGTGGAAATCTGGGTGGCCATTAGGAATAATGTTCTTGATTAATATTTAAGGACATGGAAGAAAGCTCAATAGACAGGGAAGCAAGACCCCAAATCATATAATTGTCCTAGTTTCCTTTAACGTATATATAAATATACTGAGATGTTATCGCTGATTATGGGCAATTTTTACTTCCTTCGCACTTTTTTGTATTTTCAAGATTTTCAACAATAGGCACTTATTGCTTTTATGATCAGGGGAAAAAGGCAAACTTTAAGTGTAAGGAATAGAGAACTTGGTAATTACTATCTCGTGTATGAAATATACTTGATGGAAAAAATAAAATGAGTAATAAAGGGGAAAATCTATAAACCTGTAGTGATAATGGAATGATGATGGGTAACTGTAGTGCTATGGATTCATCAAGAACAAATCCCATCATACTAATAAGATAAAAGGAAATAATGTACATCAGTTCTCATTGCAAAGGGAAGTTGTGTTGTGCAAATGCAAACTTATATTCTGGAGGCTATAAATGTACTTCAGAGGCATCCTCCATCTCCAAGCATGCTTTCAAGGTGACTCAGGCAGGGGCTATTCTTTGCCCTATTTTAACTCTGGAAATTTGAGGTGGGAGTGTTGAGGTTTGCAGCTGTTCAAGCTCCAGTTCATTGTAAACACTAGTTACTGTGGAAAAATATAACAGAATAAGAGAAATGACCCCTGCCTGTCGTATTTTGGGAGGATATCACCCACCCACACACATGCATGCAGGCATACACACACACATATGCACATAATTAACACAGTTCACGGTAGTCCATGGTAATCACCAGATAGTGGGGCAGGACAATAAAGACCCTGGGCCTTCTGAAGTGTGAGGACCTCTTGGCTAAATCACTGGGGCAGCTCCAAGGAGCAGGTGAACCCAATTCTGGTAGCTGCAGGTAGAGTAAGATGCTTGGGGTTCTGGGCAAGTTCAGGAATTTGGTCGGGGCCAGGGAGCAGGCCATTCAGCTGGAGAAGGAACCCTGGGCAAGCACCACAGGCTGCAGACCCATCTCCTTCTGTTGATCGTATCTAGCTTCTTCCACTTTCCCCTGCCCCACACCAGTATGCCCCTGTGAGAGGCAGATAGGATTGTGAGTATGAATAGCATAGGTGTATTGCGAACAAATACATCAAGGACTTCCTGGCAGTCCAGTGGTTAAGACTCTGTGTTCCCAACACAGGAGACACAGGTTCCTTCCCGGGTCATAGAACCGAGATCCTGCATGCCACCTGGTACTACCAAAAAAACAAAACCATACCTCAAAACTACTGTTTCTCCCCAAACTTCCTAATCAAATTCTGAGCCTAAAGAGAAATTTTTATATGTGTTGAATTCTGACTATAAGAAAGACTGATAAGCAGGGATAATACATTGATTTCTAGGCTATTTGTATTGAGGGGAACTGCACGTGCTGATGCTGGCAAGAGTTCTGTTTTTAGCCAACATTTTCATTGGTAACTTGAAAACAAATAGTGAATGAGATTTGCATATAATCTACAATATGTATGCAATAATGTGTGTAATTGCCAATACTAAAGAATACAGAAAATATATGATGGGACTAGAGAGGTTAGGAATCTTACTGCATTTTCTTTTCAATTTGTACTTTTTTTTTGGTCCATGGTTTTCCAGCAGTTAGTTGTGATTTTGGTGTTTTCATGAAAGGGGGTGAGCTTACCTCTTCTACTTGTCTCCGCCTCTCAATTCGTACTTAAATTTTTTTTAATATAATTTCAGACTTACAGAAAAGTTAAGATTAGAAAGAATTCCTGTATATCTTTACCCAGATTTCTCAAATGTTAACATTTTAGCACATTTGGTTTATCAGTCTCTCTCCTTCTCACACACTCTCACTCTCTACATGCCGACTTAGGACATACACACACAGATATTCATTGTTATCTTTTCTGCACATTTCAGAGTCAATTTCAGACATGGTGCCACTTGATTGCTAAATATATTAGTGTATTTTCCAAATGTAAGATAACAAGGGCATTATCTTACATCGCTGCAGAAAAGTTAAAAAATAAAAAAATTAGCATTAATACAGAAGCACTAGGCCATCTGCAGGTCGTGTTCAAATTTTCCCAATTTCCAGTTATTTATATGAGAAAAAAAACACAAAAACCCAACACAGGCCCCAAGTTGTATTTGGATGTCCAACTCTTTTTAAAAGAGTCCTATAATCTAGGACAGTTGCTCATTCTTTCCTTTGTCTTTTACAGACTCAGCGTATCTGGTGAGGACAGGTTAGTTAATTTGTAGAGCGCCCTTCAACTTGAGTCTGTCTCACGTTTCCTCATGATTCGAATCGGGGTTTGCATGTTGATAGAAGTTCCCCAGAAGCGATGTTGCTTTTCTTCTAGTACACTGTATCAAGAGGGACGTGGTATTGATTTGTCTCTTTATTGGTGATGTCAACTTTGATCAGTTAGATGTGGTGACAAATACTGATTAGTTATGTTAGTGAAGAATTAGTAGTTAACAGTGATTATTTATCCATTGTAAAATTACTATTTCCCCCTTTGGAACTAATGAGGATCTAGTAGAAGGATACACTGAGTATATTTAATAAGCAATTGAATTTTTAAATGGAATTATTTGGGAAAATATATAGCTAATAAAAATCAATAGGAAATCTTTGGCAAAAAAGTAGGATAGTCATTCAAGTTGAGTTTTAAAGCTTATAATTTATCAATTTCTAGATGATTAAGTAATTCAATAACCCAAAAGACGGAAGGAGTGAAAAGAATTCTCGGAAGTGTCACTTGATGGTAGAAGTGAATGAGAAGCATTGAAAGTAACTAAAGGAGCGATCCTAGTGAAAGAAGGAAGCGTAGCATTAGGGGGCCAGATCCTGAAAAGCAGGGTCTCAGAAATGTGGAAGTTGGGGCTATGATAAATCTCAATTCAATTCTGATCCCATTGTTTAAGGCAAGCGAGCACCTCTTGGTCTCATGAGTGTGCTCAGGACTGAGTGGGCCCCTGGCCTGGGGGTCCCCGTCAGGACAGGGTCAGTAGATGCGTGCAGAGTGCAGAAGGGCAGGGGCCTCTGTGTCCACCTGCTGCTTGGTGTCGCTGCTTCCCTCCACTCCACAGTGCTCTAATGTAAGCCTAGGAAGGGTGTTGATGAGCTTTCACTGCCTCTCAGCCAAGCCTAATAACGTTCTCCGTCCTGGCTCCCTGCTGTTCATCTCCTCTCTCTGAGGCGCGCAGGGGAAAAGGCCCCTCTTTGCCCTGGGGTGGCTTGAAAGCACAGCCTCGTCTTCACCTTCCACTCTTTCTTCTGACAGGCTCTGGTGGAACTACAGCCTCCTCATTTTTCTTCTTCATATATCAAACTGCAGGTAACTTTCCCTCCTGTCCATTGTTAGAATCCCTGACCCACTCTTACCTGTCTTCCTTTCCAGAGGTGATTATTCCTTCTCTCATCTTCAAGGCTGTACAAACAGTAGGGCCCTGCCTCCCAACCCCTTAACTGAACAGAGGTCTAGTGAGCCTTTAGCGGAACAAGTGAGATGGAGAAGCCGGACGGGGCGCGCTCTATGCCCAAGGTGGCTCGCTGTCTAACAGAAAAAGATCCTTACAGAGACCACTGCCATGGGCTCGGAACTCTGCTGATAATGTAAAGGGCTTGGGGATGTTCTCGTGGCCGTATCTTGAGTGTGAGCAGATGGAGAAGGCGGAAGTAATCCCCCACTGGGACCAGCATGAGCCGTGTTCTCCACGACAAAGGGAGCTCAGACTTCCCTCTAGGGGAGCCAGGAGCCATGAGATGCTCAGCAGAGTCACGTGACCTCACCCTCGTTTGGGCAAGAAACACTGGCTCCTGGGTGGAAGATGGAAGGGTCTGAGCCGTGACAGATGAGGATCTGAGCCAGTGGAAGCAGGGAGTGGGGGTGGTGGCACAAGTGAATGCTCAGTGCAGTTGAGGTGGTTCCATCCGGAGACATGGAGAGCAAGCTGCTAAGGATGGCTGCACAGTATGTGGCGGGCACTGGTACTCCAAGTAGGAGAGAGCAAGTCAAGATGGAGGTGTGGGTGAAGAAAGAAGTTGTCATTGAGCCCTCTTCATCTGCCTCATCTCCCAGTTTTCGTAATGAACATAATGAATATAATTCTTAATCTCTACTTCAAAACCTTTCACATAATTATAATTATGTACTGTTTATTTATCTCATACTGTTGTGAAAAGATTTGACAGCCTTGTCTGGCTGAGTATTTAATATCTGCTTCATCCCCAGACTCGTAGACATCTGTGTAACCCGGGCCCGCGTCTCAGGCTGCTTGTGCGGTGCCTGGGCTGGGGCTTGTCCCGCCGAGAGGCAGCTCCGCCAGTTAGTGTCCTCTTTGCTTGAGTGCTTCGGGTCCTGTGGCTGGCTGCGAGCCTGCCTCGCCCCACACGCGTGCTCCGCCGTGTCCTCACGGCTGCCGCCTCTTCCCTACATCTCTAAGCGGCAGCCCCCTTTCTACGATTAGTGAGAACTCGCCAGGTCTGTGCCCTGACTGGGGGCACCTTCCGGAGAGGAAGGCTGCCACCTTGAGAAAGAAGTACCTCCCGATCGCGTCTGGCATCTTTTTGTTTCTGGAACAATCATCCTCTCGCAGGGTCCACTGCTCTTCACCTTGGCCTGAAATTGGGCAGGACGTGATTCCACGAGCCAAGACAGATGATCCGTCCAGAACAAACGTGGCTTACGAGTTTAAACCGCCCTCGGCAGACGAAGAGTTGAGCTGATCGCTGGCTCCAGGGGGCCCTAGCTCTTGGCAGCATTACGGTGTTGCTCCTTACGGTCTTCGGAGTTGGGCATGTCTTATCTTCGGAAGGTTGCGTCTTCCCACCCTCTGCTAGAAGGGGGGCGCCCTTGAGGGACAGTGCTTGTCTTCCTCCTCAGGGTGGCCTGGAATGCGCCACTCTGCTTTGATGAGGGGCGCATTTCCGTTGTCCTCTCATCCGGGCAGTGCCATTCTCGGACTTCCCCCAGCCCTGCTTGAGGAGGGCTGCTGTTTCTAAATTTAGTGAAGCTACTCAGGGTTCTATCACATAACATGCTGCGCTGCCATCACTCACTGTGTGGACTGGAACCAACCAACGGTGTGCTTCTGTCCGCAGAGTCACGGGTGATAGGGCTCCGGAGCGCTTAGGGCTGGGGCAAAGAAGCCCGACCTGATCGGCTTACACTGTGTTCCTGAGACTTGACACTGACCCCACCAGGCCATTTTGGCTCAGCCTGTAGCTGGGAAACATGAAGTCATGTCATGAGATGCAGTCTCAGTGTGCAAGCAGCCCGCCTCCAAACTAAGGATGCAAGACACGCTTATTATTTTTAAAGATCGCAGTGCTTATATAAGGGGTTGGGAAACCCCACACCTTTAAGGATGAGACCCCCTCCCCCCAAAGACAGCAACTATTCATATTTTTCAGGATTTCCTTCTAGAAAGACTATAATTCAGGGACTCTGAATATCAAATGCGTATTCTGTCATTTCCAGGTCATTTTTCTGACTTCAGGTAGAGCTGGGCTACAGCTGGTGGCTTTGTACCTGTGTCCATGATGGAGGGGGGGAATGGAGGTGGGTTCTATGAAAAAAAGTCTTTCTTGTACACTGAGTGTTTTCAAAGAGATGAGATCGCTTTGAAGCAAAGCGTGGGATGGGGTGAAAAGGCCCCGTGAATAGCGTAACCGTGACCTTGGCCCACAGAGCATTCGGCTCTACGGAGCAGTGGAGATGCGGGCTCACTGGTGGAGCTGGGGAGAGCCTGTCCCAGCAACGGGAACACGCGTTCGTTCTGGGTTGAAGGTGACCCTGACCTTCCCACTCTGACCCAGCGCCTACCTCCTCTCCTTCTGTGTCTCAACTCCAAGGAAACACCCAGGTTCTCGTCCTCTCTCTTACAGCAAACACAGGGGGACTTTCAGATCCGATCTGGTTTCAAGACCTTTTAGAAGTCGCATGGTGGTTTAGATCCCAGCTTTTCTGAGCTGGCTGACTTTGGTCAAGTTACATAATCCAGGCATTCTTCACCCTTCCGGGTAATCTGAGCTCAGGAAAATGCCCGGATACGAAAGATTCTGTGTGTCTACTTCCAGGACTCCCAACAGCACGCCTCTGAAGCATCAGTTCTTTTATCTGCAAGTGAGGGGCACTCATTCACAGTTTGGGGTCTGTCTCTAATTCCCTTACGACGGTTAAGTGAGAGAAGATATAAAAGGTTCTTCCTTCACATGAAGTCCAGCACACGGCTCAGACACGTTCGTTCCTTTGTCTCTCATTCACTCTCACTCTCACTCTCCCTCTCTGTCCCCCAAATGGCTGTGCCTTGCCCTCCAGTACACTGGCCAAAGGAGGGTGACTCTCATTTCATTTTTGGATCATTTGTTAGGATAGAACCTTGCCGGATTTTTTTTTTGGTCTGTCCACAATGATTTCTTTGTTCCGTTCTTGCCTGCCTCCTCTTAGGGCGTCTCACGGCCGGAAGCATCGCGTTCTCTCTTTGGTCTGGTCTGCAGCTCTCTGATACCCATTTCTTTCCTGCAGGAGGGGGCTGAGCTCAGAGAAGCTCCACGTCCGCCTCTCCCACTCCCACTGTCCTGGAGTCATGCAGAGTCCCCATGGTGGTGTTGCCTCTACCCTTGAGGGCAGTGGAAGCCCTGCTCCAGATTTCATGCTTCAAACAAGCATGAATAGCGTAACCGTGACCTTGGCCCACAGAGCACTGGGCTCCACCGAGCGGTGGAGATGCGGGCTCACTGGGGGAACTGGGAAGAGCCTGTCCCAGCCACAGGAACACTTGCTTGTTCTGGGTTGAAAGTGACTCTGACCTCAACTGTAGCATCTGACAGTTCTAAAAAAGCTTGCCCTGTGGTTGACATTTCTAACATTTGTGTGTAATTTATTTAGGCTCTGCTGGGTCCTTACTGCAGCCTGCAGGCTTCTCTGGTTGCGGTGCATGGCCTCTCTCGGTGGGCCATGCATGCTTAGTTGTGGCATATGGGGTCTAGTTCCCTGACCAGGGATGGAACCTGGACCCCCCTGCATTGGGAGCACAGAGTCTCAACTGCTGGACCACCAGGGAAGTCCCAGTGTGGATGACTGACAGCTTTCATTCTTGGTTCAGAATCTGGCTTAGGCCACGGCGGTTGGAGCTAGTAGTCCTGGTACGCACCTGCCAGTGTGACTTGGTGACACTGAGGCCATTTGCAAGGTCGGCTGCCTCTCTGCCACCAGAGTTTGGTGCTTCCTTTGCAAGATTATAGGAAGGTTTCAATACTTTGTGTCTTTTGATATACGGGAATCTACTGCCAAGATAGTGTTTAAACTGTCGAAATGACAGGGGGATACTTTTGTGTCCTACCAAGGTGTGGGGTGAATGCCCCCTCAAAACTGTACAGATACACGGGAGCGTAGCACTGTGAAATGATGTCCAGTGATTTTTATGGTCATGCTTGTGCCTGTGCCTGTCTGTTTTCTGTTGTTTATTTCATGCAGCTTCCTCTGTGCCAGGCACCTTCAGAGCCCTGGCACATGGTGGTGAGCGTGGGATGGCAGGCTAAGGACCCAAGAAGCTGCTGTGTCCTGGGGAGGGAAGAGGCAGAGGGCATAAGGGCGTTGGCCCTGCCTTTTATAAGCAGGTCCTGAGTTTGGGGTTGAGGGGCTATGGAAGGAGACACTGAAAAGTGGCCTGATGTGATGGGGCTTCCTCAAAGTTTACCTAGTATACAATTTGTCACACTTTCCTGTCCTCATAGAGCTTACTGCTCCAGAGAAGCCCGAAAATGAGACAGAAACTAGTTATATCTGTTCTTGTGCGAAAGTTTTAAAACATATGGACTTCAGTGTTCTTTTGCCTCTTGCTGACTTCACTTTTTCAGATCAGGTTTTTCTTTGATGTGATCTTTTGGCAGCCTCTGCTTTGCAGGGAAGCATATGGGGCTTCCTTGTGGGTATCAGGTTGTTCTCTTGCTTTTGTGAGACCGAAATACCTCACCAGTGTAAGGAAACGTGTATATGAGTGGGGAGTGGTCTCGTTTTTCAGACTTGGAAGAGTATTCCGAGATCCCACTTGGGACCCGTTCTCATGTCTGGGGCTGCACGGCCGTGGACAGCCCTGTTGGGGATGCCTGCGTGGCTGTGCTCATGCCAGCCACAACACATGAGCCTGTCTGCATCTCAGTTGCTAGTTGCCCTCATCCGGAGAAGGAAATGGCACCCCACTCCAGTACTCTTGCCTGGAAAATCCCATGAATGGAGGAGCCTGGTAGGCTGCAGTCCATGGGATCACTAAGAGTCGGACACGACTGAGCAACTTCACTTTCACTTTTCACTTTCATGCACTGGAGAAGGAAATGGCAACCCACTCCAGGGTTCTTGTCTGGAGAATCCCACG
>SJYV01018938.1:162394-200917 GCA_006410875.1 Neotragus pygmaeus
GTGTTGGAGAAGACTCTTGAGAGCCCCTTGGACTGCAAGGAGATCCAGCCAGTCCATCCTAAAGGAGATCAGTCCTAGGTGTTCACTGGAAGGACTGATGCTGAAGCTGAAACCAGTACTTTGGCCACCTGATGTGAAGAACTGACTCATTTGAAAAGACCCCAATGCTGGGAAAGATTGAAGATGGGAGGAGAAGTGGATGATAGAGGATGAGATGGATGGCATCACCAACTCAATGGATGTGAGTCTGAGTAAGCTCCAGGAGTTGGTGATGAATAGGGAGGCCTGGCATGCTGCAGTCCATGGGGTTGCAAAGAGTCAGACACGACTGAGCGACTGAACTGAACTGAATTCGTCCTGGGGGTGACATTCACTTCACTCACTAATGTGAGTGGTTCCACCACTTTCTTGGAGGAGAGATCTTAATGTCCCTTTATCTTTGCTGATATTACTCTTGGTAGAGAGATTTGGATCTGCAGAAGGGGGGCATAATGTATGACAGCTTGTGACAAGACGGCCCTGTGACTGTAGGGACCTGTAGCTACCAAGATGCTTCCAAAAGAGCGATGTAGATGTTCACAGTGCAGGGGACTTATGTGTCAACACTGCCGGCCGGACGTGGATTAGAATTGTTTGAATGGGAAAGGGATGGTGGTGGGAAGCAGAGAAAGCCAGCTGGCTAGTTGCTGTCAGCAAGGTAAGAGAAGGTGAGGAAAAGAAGCGCAGGCAGTGTTTGTAGCTTGGGAAATCCTATGCGGCCATAAAGGCAGCTTGAGAGACGTCAGAGGAGCAGCCAGGCTTGGGTAAAGGTCTGGAAAGGAAGGGCAACTGAGGGTTTAACTAAAGCCTGTCCCATGCAGGAGGGAGATCCACAGGCTGGTGGCTCCAAAGGTGACCTAAAAAGTTTTCAAATTATGAAGGATGCAGAGAGGGACAAGTTTTTACTGTTGGTTAAGTGATGAAAAGGGAAAGCAAGAGTGAACTTAGCAAGTCTTTTAGAGTTGTTAAATATGGGGATGTGCAGCTTCCCAGAGGAAAACGGAGACATTCGAACTAATCCATGATGATCTAGAGGAGCTCTCTTAGCACCACCCCGACCCACTCCCTCAGGGTGCCCTGCTCAGATGGGCTCCACATCTCCCCAGTTTTCGACAGAAGGTAGATTTTCTAGATGGGAATCTGAATCTGTTAAAAATAATGGACAGAGAGCCTAGTATGATTTATCTAAGTAGGGAAGGCTGAGAGGGAAGGACTTGGTCTGGAAAGAGGAAAAATTTCTGCTGGTGGAAAACAGAGTTCTTTCCGCCCTGTGAAGGGTTGCAAACGTCTGTCACATGGGAGAAGCAGGCAAGTAAGAATTCTCAGCCCCCATGCGGGCCCCCAGTTAGGGCCTTTAAAGTAAGTTTCTCTCTTCCTGGTGTGTGTTGTTATTCATCACCTGTTTCTGTACACTAGGCTTTGAGCCTCTTGCCTGCAGGTCAGTACCACCACTGGGGTTGGGGCCTGCCTAAATAAACCCTCCTGACTTCAGGAATACGAACAAGCAGCAGCTGGACAGATGTGTTCTTACATCCCTGAGCAGAAGTGGTTGTAATCAGAGTGCCTTGTTCATCTGATCGGTGTCCTGTGTGTTCTCGTGTGACTGGCCAGCCCTCTGTAGACTGCAGAATGGTGCCCTGGACTCTGCCTGGGTTTTCATGAAGATGGTGAGCTTCAGCCCATGGTCTCATGTGTTGAAATTCATGTGAAGTTAAAGCTATATTTTAAATTCTCATAGTGTCTACATTTCCCTCCGTGGAAGACAGAAAAAAAAGAGGTGCCTTGTTGATGGACCAGCAGATTTCCAGAGATTTTCACCACAACTGTAGAAGGGAAGTTGCAGGAAGGAAGCTGAGGTGGTGATTGGCGGTGGGCTTTCGTCTCGTGGCCTCATGTGGCCTCGCCGAGAGGATGATGGTTGTCATGGAAACCTACACCCACAGACAGGCCTTTGCCCCGTTTCCACCCACAGGGACTGGAATGGAGAGAATGGCTGAGTTGGTGAGAGGGAGAAATAAAGAGGGTTGGTCCAGCCGTTTATTCATCTGAGTTGGATATTTCTGGAGAGAGTAAGTCAGCATCTTTTTGGTAAAAATGCTGCTTAAAAAAAAAAAAAAAAAGACAAGTAACTTCAAGGTGAAAGTTCCCTTTTTGGAAACATGAAGTTACATTGTCTGGTTGGAGTCATCCAGTCAGCGTGGGGGTGGGGTTGCTTACAGGGAGAAGGCAGCAGGGGAAAATGTGGGGGCCCGCGTGGCAGCCCCGCCCATCTGCCAGAGAGGTGGCCTCGGGAACCTACTGTGAGAAGCAGACAGAGACTGAAGCTGAGCCGGGCATAGCTTTCTAGATTAGCTCCTCCAAATGGCCCTGTGTGGACTGGCCTGGGGCTGAGGAGGCCAGCCGGCTTTCTGGAAGGGGAAGCCTGCCCTTCTGGGCGGGCAGGGACTGCACTGCGCACGCCTCTGCCCTCCACCTTGCCTGGGTTGGGGCAGCTGGTGCATAAAGGGGGCAGCCTGTCCACGTCTCTCCTTGCCTCTGCACAAATTGGAAACGACTAACCTTGCCATATTTAGTGCAGCGCTAACGGCCACTCGCCTCTAAGGGGTAATCATGCAGGCATAAATTCGGAAAGTTGCTAAGCTATGAGCGGTCTTATGAGCATTAAAAGTGTCCTCTTTGCCAGAAAGGTCATTCATAACTTGGCTACCCTGCTGATGTACAGTCAGTGATATTGATTGATTAATGTATAAAAGCACCAGATCCATTTGCTTCTATGAAAGAGAATAAAGTGCAGTCAACTCTCTCTGTATTTTCACCTCATCCTTTTGTTTGAAGGACATTTTTCCCCCTTCTTTTTGTTTTGCCGGCTAGGTTTAAGGGGGTTACAGAAAGCCAGTTTCTGCCAAGTAATGTGTTCACAAAGGGAACATTGATTCACATCAGTGTCGCTTGAATTACCCTTAAAGGTTTGCCAAGGAGTTGCTCTTACATTAACCTTCTGTTCATGAAGGAAGAAGTAAATATATAAGTCATAAAGTCAAGTTCACTCGCTTTGGATTTAGTTTTGGACCCGATCTAAACTAACGTCTTCCGTGGCTGATTGGATTGAAGGGCATTGCCCAGAAAGTCCCCTGTTCATTTTGGGCAGGGGTACGGGCTGGGAGTGGGTAAAGAGAAGCAAGTCCAGCCCCACCGCCTGAGCCCTCCTGGGAACCAGATCAGGGAACCACTGCTGAGAATGTACTTCCAGGGCAAAGGTTAGTTCTGTTTGGCTGCCTCACATTTAGGCTGAGACGCTGTGGTCCCTTCCTACTCTCAAAGCAGTTCATACAGTCAGGAGGTGGAAATAGCAAGAAAGACCTTTCTTTGTCTGGAAGAGGAAGGCTTCTGGAAGGTGACTGGGCTTCTTGAGTCCAGTGGGATGAGTTAGCTAGCTGGTCTTGAGAGCCATCCCTGACTTTTGCCGGTGCTCACAAACCTAGACCTAGCAGGGCAGTAGGCTGCAGTTGGGAAAAAGAACTCCCCTGCTTTTTGTTTTAACCTCAGATTAAGTGTATTTAGTTATACTTGTTGTTGTTTTAATTTTTCCATTATCCAGGCAGTCTGGAAAGTTTCCTGTTCTTAAAAAACCAAAATTGTGTTGGTGGGCTCTGCGACCTAGAGCATATTGATCGCCATGTAATTTGGGGAGCCGTGGGTATTCTGTAGGGTAGAGCATTTTGGCAACTAATGGGCTCCGCCTGAGGTTTCTTGCAGTGACTATGAGAACTATGGAAGATAGCCCCGTGCTGGGCATGTCTGAGAGTGTCTGTCCGTTCAGCTGACCTGCCATCTTGGATTCTTCAGCATCTGCTGTGACCATTTGCAGAGTTGGAGGCATTTCCAGTGTCTGAAGGAGGCTGGGAAGCCAAGGGAAGGTGGAATTTTGGAACATAGGCTGCACTGAGCTTGAGGGAAGTGCTGTCTGAAGCATGGCCTGCAGGTGCCGGTGTGGAGCTCCTGGATCGGCTGCCCTGGTGAGGAATGAACGCTGGTCATTGGGCCTGTCTGTCCTTCTAAGACTTGGTGAAATCTCCTTTACTAAGGAGCTGTTACCAGATACCAGAGCTGCTACCTGATAACAGCTTTTACTTGAGCTGTTCATTCATGGGGCCCAGCAGAGGCTGGCCACCTTCTTTCTCTCCAGGCTCCTGCGTATGCTGGAAGAACCAGTTTTAGGTCAGTTTGCAGCTCTTGGGCTCAGAGCGTTGGTGACTAGGAGCCACAGAGGAGTTTTCTCTGGGCTTAGGGAGCATCATCAACACCTCAGTCTTCCCTGGGAGTCTGGGCCCTGGGACCCAGATGCACCTTCCCTCTGCCGTGGGCCGCCACCACCCAGCGGTGCAAAAGCAGCAAACGAACAAGCAGTTGGCTTCTGTTTCCCTCCCAGAGGGGGCTTGGGAGTCTGAAGGTTTCTAAGCACCTGAGAATTCCAACTAATTCAAAGCAGCCTCCTGGTGAGCTCGCTACAGCTGGCCTGTGGTTTGGTAGAGGGCCTTCGCCATTTGGGGGCACCGGAAGCCCCCCATGCCACCCCCAGACACTCTTGAGTGATCAGGCTGCCGACGGCGGTGGTCCGCCCAGGGCAGGCGCTCTGTCAGTCTCAGCGCTTCCTGGTTCCAGAGTGAGGCAGGGAGCCGCAGGCAGACAGGCCCAGTGTAGCTCTGTAGTTACACGTAGGCTGTCCTGGGTTTCTTCCCCTTCACAGAGCTCTAAATGCTCGTTGCCAAGCTCACCCCAAGACACCGGGGAAGTGTTGGCCCATATGGGGAGCCACACGAAGTTTATGTAATTATTTAATTAAAACCTTGGTTCTCTAATTGCAGTCTAAACGCACACGCCTTTTGTTCATGAACGGCAGCGCTCTGTGCTTGGTGCTCTTGTGCACAGCGCTTCTTTCCTGTTTTTATTTTTTCCAAGTTGAAAATCGCCATTTAAGTTCCCGCCTTGGGGAGCTGGCAGGTGGTGCTTCTCACCACTGGGGGAGACGTGCCAGAATTCCTTTTGTCAGTCCTGGTCAGCATCTTCTCTTGGCCGCGGTTGCCTTTCTGATTTCATGTTGCAACGAATCTGATCGGTAAGCCCCTTCCAGGTATACCTGCTGGAATAATCAGAAAGAGCAAACCCTCCAGGTTTCTCTGGCATAAGCATTATTTTCCGTATTCCTGGTATAGGTGTTGAAACAGATACGTTTTCATGTTTGCTCTTTAAAGGAGAAAACCTCCCCTCCTCGATTTCCAGATGAATCCTGGCACCTTTTCTGCTCCCTCCTCTCTCTGCTGAGGTGATAGGAGCTTGCTCAGAGGATATACTGAGAATGAATCCATTTTCTTTCCTCTGTCTCTGCAGAATAAATTAGAATTTGCCTGATTTAATAAAATGGCTTCATCTCCCTGCCGTCTCCCCCATCTCCAGAGTATTCCTTCCGTAGTGACCTGCTCCTCTATAACAGATCTCAGTGCCGTATCTCCTCATTGCAGGAGAGTGGTTTCACATGTTATGTGTTCCCTTGCACTCTCAGGCAGGCACGGTGCCACACGTGTGCACACATGCCAGCTTTGGGGGATCCTGGTGGCTGAAGGCATGGAAATGTGGCACCAGCCCTCCTCTCCATGGTCAGGCGTGATGGTTGTAATTGATGTGGAGGTTGGTGCGATTTGTCGTCCGTCTGTCATTAACCCAGCCTCCTGGAATTGATGTGACCACAATGTAGAATGTATTTTGGAGAGAAGAGAGAGGTCGAAGATGGAGGTTTGCAGCATAAATCTTCTCACCCTGCCCTAGCCCATCCTCTGTTTAATTGGAACATGTTTATCTCTGTGGATGGTGGAGGGCTTTGCCATCTCCCTGTTACTCTCAGATGAACAGATGGCAGTTTGTTGTTGAACCTGGGGATGATTTTTCCATTTGGACCTCCCCCTACCCCTCAAATTTGTGTTTTAATATCTAATTCCTAGGTTGATTTTTTCCCCCCCTTTCCTTTCCATTCTGACACTAATTATGCCAGCCGCATTGGGAGCCCTCACTGCTGGGAGGTACCCAGCTAAGTGTTAAGAAGGTTTTAAAAACAGGCTGAACTCTTTCTTAATGAGGCTCAATCGGGCTCTCCTCCGGGTGGTTTTGTTTTGCTGATCTGTCAATTTTTCAAGGATTTAATTGCACTTTTTTTCGTATTAGTCTTTGAAATTGGCCTATACAATCTTGCTATAAAATAACATTTTTTTTTTTAAGCAGAAAGTTAGTAGCTTTTCTCTTCCCGTCTTTTATTGTTGCTGGGAGTTTTATTTTCCCCGTTTATCTCTTCGGACCATCTTCCACCTATCACCTTTGGGAGCCAGCAGTAAGTAAAGAGCCCAGAATAGAGTGTCAGGATGGGGGCCACAGAGAGCCTGACGTCCAGGCCTCACAGGCAGTTTCCCCCATTTCTTCAGCCTCCCGTCTTTGGGACTTTGATAAGGCAACTCAGCTTATGTCTCCGCTCCAGGGTCTGCTCTGGGTCAGGGAGGCGGGAGGGGGCATCACAGCTGCTGTCTCTTTAGGCCGGAAGTGACAGATCCCACCTAGTGGTGCCAGGTCAGCTAACCAGCATCTGGAGTCCTCAGCCACGGGAATCCTAGGAAAGGAAGAGTGCAGAACACAGAAGTTGCCAGGCAGGGGAGGAGGCAGGGGAAGCAAGGCCATATCCTTTATGCTATTATCTTTATGGCGTCGAGAAACATGCTTGAAGCAATCAGCGTGAAATTCTTAATTGCTTCGCTTACTTCTGCTCTTCTCATGGGACAGATTGTGCAAATGCCGGAGCTGCCAGGACCCTCATGTTAGCGTACTGTCCCTACTGCACACACTATTTTTAACTAGTGCTTTGTTTTGCAAAGATGCACAAAGCTTTTTTTTTTCCTTTTTTTCTTCCCTAGGATGCTAATAAACAGCAGAGGCAATAAAGGGCTGCTCTAGGCACCCTGACAGCAGCTCCACTTACTAGGCTGTGTGTCTCGCGCTCTCCTCCTGCCACCCTGCCTTCTGCTTCCTCTCTCTGGGTTTCTTCATTCCCTCCTATGCAGTATGCTTCTGAGCTTTAAAAAAAGATTTTTTTTAATTAAAAAAAATTTTTGCTTCTGAATTTATCCTGTGAGCCAACCAACTTCCCTCTTCCCCTTACCACCATCCTGAATCTTATTTGCATCCCTCTCCTCCTCTCTCTTCTGATGTGTATCTTCCTCTTTGAGATTTCCAGTCCCCTCTCATGAGGACGTAAAAATCCAAGAACCAGATCTCAGAGATTTCAAAATAAAATAAAAGTAAACTCTGCTTAAAAAACACTTTAGCAGGAAAGCCAGGCTAATTGTAAATCAATGGGTCTTAAAATGCAGCATCGATCTCCAGTTAGAAGTTTGAAGGGGAAAGCAGTAATTACTGCACCAGAAGGTAGTTTTTCCTCTTAGTAAGTTCTGGGCAGAAAGAAGGCTCATTAGGGCAGCACTTCGGAATCAGAGTAATTAGTTTAAAAAGTACTTTTGTGGTGTTATTCCCCCGGCTAGAAATTATTGGAGTCTTCACAGATTTATAGCTCAATTCTGATAAAATTTGATTTATTATCGTGTTTGGTGTGAAAGAATCTTGATACAAAATCACTCAGGTGAAGACTCAGGAAAGTGTGGATTAGAGCCTTGGGAATGAAGAGCCTTTTTAGAGTAAGTGGCATTTGATTCTTTCAAGATTCCTGCTGTTCCCTGAGAGTATTGAATGTGGCCAGCCTGGGACCCTAACATGGGAGCCTGCTTAGACCAGTCTTGGCCAAGCTCGTCAACGAGCAAGCAAAAATCTTAGTAAAGGAGGTGATTTTTCTGTGTGAGTGCACGTTGACATGCAGCTTCAGTGACCAGGTTGGGTGTGACACAGCCATCCTGTCGCCCAGCGTGGGTCTGCTGGAGCATAATTTCCGTGAGGACAGGAATATCTCCTTGTCCAGTTGGATCCACAATACCTGGAATGTAGTAGGTACAAACTGATGGATATGTTTCATGACTTGATGAGTCAGCAAACGAACAGACAGATTTTCTTTTCTGTCTTAGAGAGTTTCTAAGCTCTTGTCTTTAGGGGGAGAAAACCACCACGGAAGCTTTCTCTCTGGTTAGATTATCAACTATCTCTCTGAGCGTACATTCTCACAGAGGAAGCAGACAGCCCTTTCTTTAAGGGACTCGATTTTTGCTTCCATGGAAGGTCATCCAAAGGACATTCTGCTCCTTGATTTTTTAATTTTTTTCTTAAAAAATGCACATGGAACAGTACTTTTACGTCAACTGTGATCTTACACCAAGGCATAGCACCCTCCATCTTCCTGCACTGTCTTCTCATGCTAGGCTGGTGTGACTGGCAGGTAACACGTACATCAGAGTGCTTTGTCAGCGCAGAGCTGTGGGTTTTTTAAAATCTTCCCAGAAACTTCAAGTTTTTCCACATTGTTTCCCAGAGAGGTTGTCTGAAGAGTGCCCTCCGCTGTTAATCTAGAATTATACAGCAGATCAAGCAGTGGTTTGTACACTTTTATTAGTGGAGCCCCCTTTCTTAAAAAATGAAAACTTGAACTAGGTAATTTTTTAAAAAAGCTTTGTAACTATAGTTATTTTAGGAGTTTTAGTTCAGTTAGTCACTCAGTCGTGTCCGACTCTTTGCAACTCCATAGACTGCAGCACGCCAGGCTTCCTTGTCCATCACCAACTCCCAGAGCTTGCTCAAACTCGTGTCTGTTGAGTCGGTGATGCCATCCAACCATCTCATCCTCTGTCGTCCCCTTCTCCCGCCTTCAATCTTTCCCAGCATCAGGGGCTTTTCAAATGAGTCAGGTCTTCGCATCAGGTGGCCAAAGTATTGGTGTTTCAGCTTCAACATCAGTCTTTCCAATGAATATTCAGGACTNATAACCATTAGCATTTAATAATAACCAGTAATTTAATAACCAACTTAAAATGAAACTAGACTCAGAATTTGCAGAACCTCTGCAGCATCCCGGGGTTCCCTGGAGACAGTTCAGGCACCGTTGCACTACAGAAGTCTACCTCCGACACATCCTGGGTCTCTCTCTTTGTAGCAGCCTAAGGCTGTCCTTGCTGGAAAAAAGCACTGGGGGTGTTGAATGACTGACGGAGGGCCTCCGGTCTGGGTATCTCCTCATCACTTGGATTGGATGACGGCTGCCACGTAGAACGCGGCCTTCTGTCCCACGTGAGGAGTGGCTTTACGGGTGAAAGAGATCTCAGCCTTGGCTGTGCAGCCTCTGCCCTCCTCTCTCTGCTATCTGTGCATCTCCATCCTCAGAGAGGATCGCCCGGCAGGGCCTTCTCTCTCTGGCCTCTGCGTTGGTCTGTTCAGTGCTTGCCTCTGTCCTGTGAATATGGAAGTACTAGCAGTCCACGTGGAAAAATGTCACTTTCTATTTATAAATGAGAGGAAATATTTCTGCTGTTTATGCTAGAAGCCCCGAGCCGTGCTTTCAGACTCTGAGAATTATGTCTCTCGGCCGTGGCCTCATGGGCCTCCTGCGCTCTGTCACCGCTCCACCCCAAGCTGCTTTCTTCCCCACCCCCACCACCTTCTGCTTTTCACCACTTCTGGTTGCCGGTACCCTCTCTCCTCGAGTTAGATGTTTGTGCTTGCAAAGTTTATTAATAGCACCAGTACCGCTGAGTGGAATAGTGATTTGCTTCCCCTTTTTAATTTAATTTATTTTTGGCTTTTAGTAACAAATCTGCAAGAATACTTCAAGCTGCTCCCTTTTGAGGCAAACTCCAGTTAATCCCTTTAAGCACATCTTGGGGGTCAGGCATTCCCGGAGTACCCTCTCACAGTTGTAGGCATCGCCGCTCATCTCCTCTGCAGTAAATGCCCCGGTGATCACTGTTCCTCGGAGGGGTTCCAGTTCTGGATCCATGGTCTGTTCCACCACACACTCCCCAGGCCTTTTCTAATATAACCTACCTAAAGACATGTCACCACCCAGGAAATTTCTCTTAGCTGTGACTTGACAGTGATATTAGTGCTGTCTAAACAATTCATTGTGCACCTTTCAGCAGACATCAGAATGCCAGGCGTGGACGTCAGTTTACTGGTGATGGTGGGGCGGAGTAGGGTGATGGTAGGGTGATGGCTCCTAGGAGACAAGTCCTTCCCATACCGGAGCTTGGATTATGAGATCAGGGGGACGATTTCCTAGCAAGCCCATCTGTTGTAGGCATTGAGTGATGGGGATGCTGTTAGGTGCGGTCGGCAGGTGGGATTGTGGATCGGGGGTCTTGGCTGGCTTCCCCAGGTGAGCAGAGGGTCTGTCACGGTGGTTCGTGTCTCGGCTGGTCCCGTCATTGCCAGCCTATTGTCTAATGTCCAGTCTGGAGACCTAATCACCTCTACCGGAGCCTCGTCTAGAAACTTCTCACGGCCCGTCCGGCCCTCTTGTCTGCTCTCACAGTCCCCAGCCCCTCACACCGGTCCTTCTCTCTCATGTGTCCTAAGAGAGCAGTACTTCTGTCACCTTAGAACATGGAGAGGTGAGTCTCAAATGGAAGTGGAGGTGGGGGTAGGTGTGATTTTGTCTGTTTTTATTTTTTTGCCTCAATAGTTGAGCCCCAAATGGCAGAGAGACCACCTGGAGGTCAGTTGAGAACCAGAGACTTGAGTGAGGGGGTGCTCTTGACATGGCTCTGTCTCCTACCTCTGAAGAGCCCGGGGAGCGGACGGCAGCCGCTGGCAAGGAATTGATTGCATTAATTGATATGCCAATAAGAGAGCTTGTTACATCTGCCATTGGTTAGGAGGCCAGCTAACAAGTCCTCTGATCAATGGCACCAATAAAGATTTCATCCATTAATGAGCAACATGGTAATTAATGTTATCCATAAGCCAGTTAGCCTGGCTAGCCAGCGCTCTGGTTTGCGCCACGAGTGGCAGTACCCAAAGTGTCTGGGCAAACACCCTGTTCCATGGGGAGTCCATGTGGGCTCCAGCAGGGTCATGGGCTGTGGTGAGGGAGCCTGAGACCCTGGAAGGTTTGCTCCCAGTGGAGCGAGAAAGGAAGACCTGGAGCGCGGAGAGCCTTGGCTGAGCAGAGAAGGCAGGTGGGGCCCTTGCCGGGCTCCAGGCTGGGCACAGCTGTGCCTGCCTCGGCCCCATACCTGCTGGGCGGAGAGTCAGCCACACTTGTCTCCTCCAGCTCCTTTGGCTGTAGAGCTTTCCCACGCGAGCCTCTCAGGGGCTGTTAGGGGCGTAATGGAATGACTGTACTCCCGGGTCACTCCAGTCCCAGCTGGGCACACGCTCCCCAGGGACACCCCTTGTCAGTGGCTCACACGCACGGCCCTGTGCTCCTGGAGGGCGGGCCGTGGCCTCTTCTGGGAACCATGGACGAGTGGTGAAGCAATTAACATCCCCCACCCCCACACCCAACCCTAGCCCCTGCCTCCGTGTTTCACTAGGAAGAAACATTTTGCTAGAAGAAAGAAAGAAGGAAAAACAGGACGATTTGAAGCTGTGCCTCTTCCCCCCTACCCTCACCCTGGTTTTTTGAAATGACATCAGTGGCTTGTTTGCCAAGCATAACCTGGCAGNGTGAAAGTGCTGCGCTCAATATGCCAGCAAATTTGGAAAACTCAGCAGTGGCCACAGGACCATAAAAGATCAATTTTCATTCCAATCTCAAAGAAAGGCAATGCCAAAGAATGCTCAAACTACTGCATAATTGCATTCATCTCACATGCTAGTAAAGCAATGTTCAAAATTCTACAAGCCAGGCTTCAGCAATACATGAACCGTGAACTCCCTGATGTTCAAGATGGCTTTAGAAAAGGCAGAGGAACCAGAGATCAAATTGCCAACATCCGCTGGATCATGGAAAAAGCAAGAGAGTTCCAGAACACGTCTATTTCTGCTTTATTGACTATGCCAAAGCCTTTGACTGTGTGGATCACAATAAACTGTGGAAAATTCTGAAAGAGATGGGAATACCAGACCACCTANGGGAGCGCACTGGCAGGGCCTGGCCCTGTGGCCCTGGGTGGGGGCAGCGGGGAGGGGAGGGCAGCAGCCACACCAGCAGGCTGGGTGGTGGCCAGAGGGGTCTGACTTCAGAGGGAAGCGAGTGAGCCGGAGCGAAGGTGGCAGCCCCGAGGGCCCGGAGCTGCTGAAGAGGTGGCTTAGGGAAGGTCTTCTCGGCATCAGGCCCACACTCCTCCTCGGAGTTTCCTCTGCATTGTTAGGTATTGACCCTCCGAGACCCCTTGTGGATTCCCTAATTGAAAATTAATACTAGATCAATGCCATGGGCAATTTGCATATTGATCATAAACAACTTTGAAGGCAGCAAGTGTGCTGCAGATCAATAGGGCCCCTGAACAGGCTGCAGAGGGAGTGCATCCCAGTACAATGCACTCCGAGAGGTTAATGATTCAGGAAGTTCCTCACCGCTCAGCGCGGGAGCGGCCCCCACACCACACAGCTTCGTTGGCCAGAGCAGTTAGTCAGGACCTGGGCCGCTCCCCCAGCCCCAAGCCACCCGGTCCCCAGCAGAGAGGAAGATGGCTGAGCTGGTGTGAGACAAGGGCTGGCCACGAGTGTTTTTATGGTTGCCTTTTTTGGTGATGGATGAAGTCTTGGGGCAGTTTATTCTGGGAAGCGTACTGTAAAAGGCAGCAGCCAAGTGAAGGCTCCAGTCATTATTCCGGCCCCTTCCCCAAAACACAGTTCTCCCCAAGACTTGAACGGAACAACCTGAGGAGGGGGCTCTCGTCGCCCAGCGTCCTCCTGTCTTCCCATTCCCGGAAGCCTGAGTCAGTGCTCACTTCAGGCAGTGATGCGCTCGGCCCCATTTTGCATCCAGTTCCGTTCACCTCCCAGTTTCTGGCTTTGGGCTCCTCGCCCATTACTTACCTCTGTCCCCTGCCGTGTGTCTTCTTGTCCTGCTCTGGCGTCAGGTCTCGCCTCTCTGGTCCGTCCTGGGGTGCCCCGTGGGTCCCCAGCAGGCCTGGAGGGTGCTCCTCCAGGTGGGACCCGGCACCTGTCCCCTGCTCGCTTCTTTTGTTTTCCTCTCTTCTCCCTCTGGCCCATATCCGGCTCCTCTGTCTCCTGGCCATAGAAGCAGTGTGAATGGCTATCCTGTGGGTGCTGGATATCCCCTGTTAGCATTTACAGCAAAGCTCAGAACACTTGAGAGCCCGACTACTGATTCTCTCTTCACGCTCCCAGGGTACTTTGAGAAGGCTGGTCTGAGGATCGGGGCCAAAGGCAACCTGCAAAGACGGGTGATGGCTGTTTGCCTGTACCTGGCCACCTGGCTCCAGCCCCGACAGTGGAGGGCGGTGGTGCGGGTGGTGGTCACTAGGGGGAGACACCTCCTATCGAGTGTGAGTGGAGCAGACTTTCTTCCGCAACAGCCCTGCTCCCACCCCTCACCCCAGCCCCCCAGATTCATCTGGTACTGAGAAAAGCTAGCGTTATAATAGCAGCCCTGTCAAGGTGACAGAGCTTTCAATGGCTATGAAGTTTGCAAAATGCATCGAGATTCATGGATGTGAAGGGGCAACGTGGTTTCAGAGAAGGGGCATGCCGAATGGTGGGTGTCAGATTTCCAGGTTGGCACTGCAGCCCTTCTGAGCCTTGAGCCCTTCACCCGTCGCAGGGAGGTGCTTTGGCCCACGCTGGTGTGGGGGGTACCCCTGGTGTACGGCTGTTGGGCCCGCCCTCGTGCTGCCGCATCGAGGGAGGGTTGCTGTTCCCTTTCTCTCTGTGGCATTGCCTCACCGCACGGTCAGCTCCTCCCCACTCCCCAGGAAAGGAGAGGCTCGAGGAGATCTTGTCTCTGTCTCCATTTATGTATGATACATACACATATAGAAATACGGTAGCTTTTCTGCTGTGAATCCCTCTCAGGGCAGCCGTCAGGCTGTATAGGTGCTCCGCACATGCACAGCCCTCTGCTCTGCTGAAGGGGGTGAGCGAGGGCCCAGGCCACCCTAGATTCAACCCAGCGAGCAAGACAGCGAGTCCAGGGTCTTATCTGCCCAGAGGGAGGGGTACCGAGGGGGGGGGGCGGCTTTGTTCTGATTTTCACACGAGTACCTCGTGTGTTTGCAGTGCCTCTGATCTTGTTCACAGCTGTGTCCAGTGCCCAGAACAAGTGCCCTGTGGATGTGTGGTGGGTTAGTGGGCAGGCAGATAGCACNGTACCGAGGAGGGGGGGCGGCTTTGTTCTGATTTTCACACGAGTACCTCGTGTGTTTGCAGTGCCTCTGATCTTGTTCACAGCTGTGTCCAGTGCCCAGAACAAGTGCCCTGTGGATGTGTGGTGGGTTAGTGGGCAGGCAGATAGCACAAGTACAAGGTAGCTTCTTCAGGGAAGCCCAGTCAGTCTCAGCTCTGTGACCTTTGCCTGATCTCCCACCTCACTGAGCCTCAGTTCCCTCATCTGGGAAATGGGGGTAGTGATCGTACCTGCTTTGGCTGAGCAGTCTGTCCCACTACCATTAGGATTATTGTTAGATAATCACAACGAGCACATGGGAGCTTTCAGAGGGGGCTGTTGTTGGTTTCCATGCTCAGGCTCTCTGCAGTGAAGGGTTTCATCCAGGCAGCAGATACGAAAGCAGCGGGCGTGCTGTGCTGATCAGTCCCACTTGGCTAGTCCCTTCCTCCTCCTCCTTGCAGTCAGGGCCCTTGTGATTCTGTCACAGAAGATGTCATCCTGACCAAGGCCTCCTGGGGCAGGATGGGGGTGACCTGACGAGGAGCCTGGGAGCCCACGGGGTGGGATGGGTGGAGGGTCGGGGGAAACTGGAGGGCCCACATCAACTAGGCTCGGGGCCAGGTGTGGCTGCAGCCCCACAGCCTGGTGGCAGGTGCCGGGCCGTCCCCGTGCATGTGATTCCTTCATTACGGAGCCTTTCATTGACTCGGCCGCACTGTGCTGATGAACTGAGTCTGGGGACAAGAGCACATAATTGACGGAAATAAATTCCCATCACAGGCCTGGCTGCAGCCAGAAGTGAGTGTCCACCTGTGTGTGTGTGTATGTGTGTGTGTGTGTGCGCGCGCACGTGCGTGCGTGCGTGTATTGGGGTGGGCGGGCAGGTGTTCACTTTCTTCCCTGGATGCACCTCCCCTGCCCCCCTTCCCTTCCAGAACCTTCCCAGCACTGCCTGGGGGCCCAGTGAGCGGCCCTGCCTCTGTGTCCCCTGTTTGGAGCCTCTTGCGTCCTGTGCCGCAGTCATTGCATCACCCTGAGGGACGCAAGCCTGCCGGGGGGCTGGGAGGTGTGCCTGTTCACACACCTACCCTTTCTCTCATTCAATCCATCTCCCTTCGTCCGTTTGTTTGTTCACCTTCAGCGCTGTCTGCGCTCTCTGCTTAGATCTCCGTGAAGACAGCGAGCAGGGAGCTGTGGGGCTGCCCTTCTTAATTGAAATCGCATTTCATTCATCTGGGAAATGAGGCAGAGGCGGGGGCGGGGCGCTTTTCCACTGGCAGCCGATTCGACAGGAGGCCAGGCTTGAAGATAAGCAGCCCACGAACACACAGCACATCTCGGAAAAGAACTTAGGAACTAGAGCCATTTGCATAAAACTAAACTAAAAACCACATAACCAGCCACATAGTTTTAACCACCACCACAAAAAGAAAAAGTCCTACTGTAATGCATTTTCTCAAAACCAGGAAATTAGTGGCTCAGGTCACCAGGGCATCTGAAGCTGGTAATTACTAATCAGTTGTTTATAGCAAAGAGATTTTTCTTCATCTCCCCCAGTGTTTTCTGGGCCTTCAAAAGCGTTTCCTGGAATCCTGAGTGAAGTCGGTGTGTGTGCCGGAGACTGGTGATGCGCTGGGGTGGCTGGTTGCTTCAGTGACGAAGAAGCTCGGGTGGCGTGAAGGCGGAGCAGAGAGAAATGGAGGGCCCTCACTTGACACCCTCTGACCTCAGCCGGTGGAGCTGAATACTGGAGAGCTGGACTGAANGGAGACTGGTGATGCGCTGGGGTGGCTGGTTGCTTCAGTGACGAAGAAGCTCGGGTGGCGTGAAGGCGGAGCAGAGAGAAATGGAGGGCCCTCACTTGACACCCTCTGACCTCAGCCGGTGGAGCTGAATACTGGAGAGCCGGACTGAAATTGCAGTCACTTTAGATTATTTGGAGTGAGGAGAGGCAGGGAAAAAGGGTCTGTTGACTACAGGAAGCTGAATTCTTCCTCTGCTGAAAAGCTTATTAGTGGAAGGGGAAAAAGCAATTACTTGGCTTTTGCTAGCTCTCTCTGGCAGGGATCTGGGGCCGCGGTGGCCCCTTGGCCCTCCCCCTGGTGCCAGAGACTCTCAGCTGGGCACCCACCCCGAGCCATTTTGGGACAGTGCTTCTGGGATGCCCCTCTTCCAGAAAGAGCGTGGCGGGGAGACAGAGAAGGAGAGGGAAGGTGAATGAACGGGAGGCGACATAGGCAGGCTCGTCTGCTCTTTAACATGGTGTTTTTCTTTAGGTACCATGTTGCCACTGACGAGACGTTACCAGGGCAGTCTGCTTAGAAACGTGGACACTTGTGTTCTTGGGGGCTGGTCTGTGGTTCATTTTGGTTAGGGCGAGGCCATTTTACCCATGCTGTGTCATTTGTCTCATCATTTAAAGGACAACTGGAAGTCGCTTGAACCACTGTGATACCATATTAGAATTCATTTTCCTCACATCGCAGCTTTAATTGAGGAAGGTTCCCAAGGAGCAGGCTGCCCACGCCTCCTCATGCTTGGCTTTGAAAGTGGCATCATGACCGCTTGTCCCCTCTGTGGCTGGTGCCCCAAGCCTCACTTGGAGACCCTCGCTGGGCTGCCTCACTGAGTGGTCTCGGAGCCCTTCCCTTCTCCAGGTCCTGGTCTCCTAGTTTGTAGAACTGAGGTGCTGCAGCTCCTCCAGATCCCTCCAAGCAAAGGCAGGTCCTTCTGATGACTGGGTTGCTGCAAACACCATTATTTCTCTTTCCTGAACCTGTTTTTACCGTGTTCGTGCTTTTATACCTTCTCTTGTTTGGACTCCATACCTATCTTATATTTTACACATTTACATTTATATCCTTGTAGAATTTCTAAAGCACAGATATTTTTTATTTAACCTCCTTAATGGTACTGAAATAAATTTTACATGCCTCGATTTTTTTAGTCCATTGAGCCATTTGTCTTTCTTGCTTTTGTCTCTGTTCTTCCATTTATTTCTCTTTAAGGCCCGGGTTTCAGTCATTTCCCTTCTTCTAGAACAGCTCCTGTGCTTTCCAACCTGCCACCAAAGGATTTTAGTAGTTGAGTCACTTCTTAGACTCTTTTCAGAAGGTGATTTTTTTTTTCCTCCTGTAATATGTATTTAATATTAAGACATACTCTCACCTAGGTTATTCTTAAAACTCATTCATTTTTAATTGGAGGATAGCTGTTACAGTGTTGTGATGATTTCTGCCATACAGCAACATGGATCACCACAGGTGTACATGTGTCCCTTCCCTCTTGAACCTCCCTCCCGCCTCCCTTCCCATCCCACCCCTCTGGTTGTCACAGAGCACTGGTTTGCGCTCCCTGAATCATACAGCAAATCCCCACTGGCCGTCTGTTCTACCTATGGTGTACATGTATTTGTTTCCATAGCACTCTCTCCGTTCATCCCACCCCGTGCCCAAAAGTCCATTCTCTGTGTCTGCGTCTCCATGCCTACCCTGCGAATAGATTTATCAGTACCAACTTTACAAATTCCATATGTATGTGTGTTATATAGGATATTTGTTTTCCTGACTTACTTCACTCCATACAATAGGCTCTAGGTTCATCTACCTCCTTAGAACTGATACAAAATGTGTTCCTTTTAATGGCTGAGTAATATTCCACTGTATATATGTACCACTGTTTATCTGTTGATGGACATCTAGGTTGCTTCCATGTCCTAGCTATCATAGTGCTGCAAGGAACATTGGTTACCTAGGTTATTTATTTTTTACATTTCTCGTTGGTTACTAAGTCTTCCTCTTCACTCTTCCTCCTTTCTGAGTTTAAAGATGTTGCTCCCTAAGTGAGAAATCATTCAATTTTTCTTCCTAATCATTGAGCCATCTAATCTTTAATATTGCACTGCTTTTTGACTAATTTTCATTCACACCTCTGACTGGTTTTTACTACTTTATACTTACAGAATGAAGCAAAAATTTTTTTCTTGGTGAGAGTTCCTTTCCTTATTGGCTCTGCATAGGATCCGTAATTCATTTAAAAAAGTTATCCACTTCTGAAAGTTTGGCCAGGATTCTAACTTAAACATTTCCCCTTCTGGTACTTTCTCCAGTTGCAGTGTGCACACAGAAGAACTTAAACCTCCAGAATTGTTTCTTTAAAATGTGATTGTGGGCTGCAGACTTTATCCCAACTGTCCCAGAAACTGTTTGTCACAGAATCGTGCTTTCTGCCCAGATTCTTGTTGACAGTCTCATGTCATGGCAGCATTTTAATTCTCTTTGAATTCATGTTTTAGTTGTTTACAAATGTCCTCACCATTAAAGAGAATGGTGTGAGTCTAAAAAAAAAAAGTTCTTTGTTTGCCTTAATGACCATAACTGTGTGTCTTTGTGCCTTGAGATATATTGCCGTATAAACTTGGGGGTGTGCTTGGGTGCCTTGCTTTTTAAAGGATACCAGTCTGTTCTTAGCTCTAAGAAACATCTAATGGGAAGTAAAGCTGAATAGATGCTCACAGGGTCCTAAGGCTGAGACTAAAATGTAATTAGCACCTCTGGCAGATTCCTGGATGGGTTACTGTAGCTAAAATCACTGTGAGAAGGCAGGTGTGTGTGGGGGGGGGGCGGGGTGTTGTCAAACCCTAGAAAAGGACCATTTCATTGTATAGGATCCAGAGTTTTGAAGTATGGAGTCTTTGTATTCGGCCATTGGCATACCTTTGAAAGTTTCTCAAAAGGAGGAAGAAGATCCAAGAATTTTCTTTTTCCCTTTGGACACAAAAGAACTGTACAAGGTGCATGTCAAAAACGCATGATGATGCATTAATCCTAGTGTGGCTGGCTACTACAGTGTTTATGAATTTTGCTTGTATGTTCATGAGTTAGATTTGTCTGCAATTTTTCCCCATAATTCCTTTGTCAAGTTTCGTCATAAACGTTATGCTGGCATAATAAAATAGCAAGCTTAAAAAAAAAAATGACCACAATTTAGCAGTTCCATTACTTTTTCTCCTGTTAATGCAGGAACGCTCTTGAACATAAATCTCTGCGGTTTCCCTTCACCTCGCTTCCCGCTTCACTTTGCAGTTTCCTAGGAGATGTCAACTCAAACACGTTGCTTCTGTCACCTAGTTGTCTCAGACTGAAGTGCGTTTGGGGGCTTGATGGTTTTGGGGGGCCAGCCCAGGTTTGGACTCTCCACAAGGAGGCGCAACGCTCGATATCTTGAGTGTGACTGTAAGTGCTCACAGCAGAGACAGGCTCTTCACCACTTGCACGAGGCCGCGAGCCTGCGGTAGGCACCCGGGGATCCCCAGCGTGAAAGGAGGGCTGAGCTGTTCCAGCCACCGCTGCTTCGTGTGCATTTCTAAGGCTGCATTCCGGGGCATGCCTGGCCATCACACACGCAGCGACCTTTGCACAGCTTGGGTCTGGCCAAAAGAGGGCAGGGCGAGCCAGTGCTTTTCTGGACACAGCATTGTCTGAAGTTGGCCTGATGTCTGTTTCCCAGATTTGGTTTGGAAAGTGTAAGCCTTTGTTTGTGCTTTGTTTTTATGAATCAGCTGGTTTTCCCAGCTGTGCATANCCAAAAGAGGGCAGGGCGAGCCAGTGCTTTTCTGGACACAGCATTGTCTGAAGTTGGCCTGATGTCTGTTTCCCAGATTTGGTTTGGAAAGTGTAAGCCTTTGTTTGTGCTTTGTTTTTATGAATCAGCTGGTTTTCCCAGCTGTGCATATAAGTGGCTTATGATCGTGCAAAATGAAGCTCATTGACAGTCAGCCCCTCACACCGCCCTCCACAGACAAGCGTAGACTAATATTTCTGTGTGCACCCTGTGCTTCACAGGGCAAAGCTCTTTCCTTAATAGACTGAGCCTCTTCGGATGGCATGGACATCAGAGTGAAGCTACAAAGGGGCTGGAGACTCAGGTCCTTCATCTGTGTGTCCTGTGGCTCCAGCCCCTGGCATCACGGTTTCCTTTTTCGGTCTACTGCTGTTTGTTTTGGTGGCCAGAAACAAACGTTCCCCTGTGCTGCGTTTGGTTTGCTTTGTCGCATGCCCAGGCCCCCGTATTCCCTCTTTTCCTTCAGCGTTGTCCAGTTCTGTCTTCCCCCACTGGAAGGCCTCAGGTCTGCATGGCCACCCCCCAACCGCTTCATTCATTCCCGTACAGATTGCGTCCATCAGCGATGGCATTCCCGTCATGAGAGCCCTCCCACAGGGTTCACTCACACCCATTAGGTTCTAATCACCATCATCTAATATCACTTCTGGTACATCCTGTTCATTTCCCATACACCTTCATTTGTATATGGATACTTAAGTACATTTATAGGCCTGCCTTGATTTTTTTTTAAATCTATATAATTCCAACATTTTTTTCATGTAAAAATAGGAAGCACATCATATATATGTATATACACATTTTTTTTTACATTAAACATAATATCTCTCTCTGACAAGCCTAGTCAGTTTTGACTCAGAAGGTGATACCAGCCTTCTTTAATGGAAACTGTTAATTTTTTCTTTTTTTATTTACATGCTTTCTAGCACTCATGTGTGTTTATCCATCTTGTCTTCACCCTCCAACCATGGGAGTCTGGTAGTGTTTATTTCAAACAGGGTGTTATTGAAAGACAGATGCTTGAAGGGACTGCTCAGGCCTCACACCTGGAATGCTAAAAAGCTTTCAGGCAGNTGGGAAGATCCCCTGGAGAAGGGAAAGGCTACCCACTCAAGTATTCTGGCCTGGAGAATTCCATGGACTACACAGTCCATAGGGTCGCAAACAGTCAGACACGACTGAGCGACTTTCACTTTGACCTAGCCCACATTATCCTGTTAAAGAATCAGGAACAGCTAGGACTAGTCTCAGGTGTTGACGGACTCCCCTTCCTGCAAGCCTGTGATTTGTACAGCACTCCCCTGGGCCCTAGTTATTTGGTGAATGGTGCCCTTTTTTAGCAAAGGGTGTGTCTTGGGTGGCACACTCAGTGCATGGTGGCAGGTGCTGACTTCGTGCTGATGCCGCCTCTGTTTTTGCTTCAGCCTCATGCTCCTTCCACAAACCAATTTCCAAGTGGTTCATAAAATCGTTGCGAATCCACATGGGGTTGCTAGTTGGCACACGCACCTCCTTCAGAAGCAGATGTTACCACAAATCGGGAAATCGTACAGTCATGTTCACCAACGTGATGAGTGTAAGGTGTGTTGAGAGAACAGTGTGCATTTGTGGCAAGAAAGCCACCTTAATTGAAGGGACATTTTCTGAAGCTGTGGTATCATCACCTCCCCCCACCCCCACCCCCAAATCTATGCTGCCCTTGGAACCTTTCCCTTTTAGAATGTATTGTCTGCTGAAATGGGGCTTCCCTGGTGGCTCAGTGGTCAAGAATCTGCCTGTAATACAGGCAGCCAGGGTTGAATCCCTGTTTTGGAAAGATCCCTTAGAGAAGGAAATGGCAACTGACTTCAGTGTTCTTGCCTGAAGAATCCCATGGACAGAGGAGCCTGGCAGGCTACAGACCATGGGGTCACAAAGTCACGACTGAGCGAGTAAACATTTGCCGAAACCCTCATACCTGAGGGCTCAGCCCTTAACCAGCAGACATGAGCGAGTGCTGTCTGGGAGAAGCAGTTGTACAAAGAGGTAGTGATGGAAATAGGTTTTTGAAAGGCCTTCAGCCAGTGTTTTATGTGGAAACTGAAGATGGAAGGGATGCCAGAGGACCTCACAATTATTGGAGATTTGCTTCTGTTTCCCTGAACCCTTTAACATGAAAATACACCCAAACAGGAGGGGTGCTCTCGTCTGAGGGCTGCTGTGGACTGTATCCATGAGGGTGGGCGTCTGCAAGGGGTTTGGAAGCATGGCCTCTGGAGTCTTGTGAGCAATAGACCATCTCATCTGTCTGAAACGTGCGGGGCCTGCTGCTCTGGCTGGAACAGGCCAGGCATGAGGGGCAGAGATGACCTTCTCACCCAGGCGCTGGCTGTGCCCCTGAGAAAGCATTCCTGGTGTGTTCCGGTTAGGTTCTGAAATAGCGTTCAACTCTTTGGGGAGAAGATGGTTTTGATTTGTCTTTTTTTTTATTTGGCCTTAAAACACATTGGCTGTTGTGTTTCTTGGGGAAGAAAAGTAACTTTGTCTTCTGAGGGAAAGACAGGATTTCCCAGATAAAACCGGATCATCGTCCATCAGGTCTTCACTTCCCACCATCTGTCAGTAGCTGACATTATAGGGGGAAAAAAACAGCTTCTGTAATGACCCCGGCCAGTTGCCACTGACTTGACTGTGGGGGAGAAATGCGTTCTGTGAACACCTCCCCTCTGCTCTGTGAGCATGTGGGTATCAAATACACATTCCTAAAGGGAGCNCTTTTTTGTATAGCTCTTCCATGTATTCTTGCCATCTCTTCTTAATATCTCCTGCTTCTGTTAGGTCCATACCCTTTCTGTCCTTTATCGAGCCCATCTTTGCATGAAATGTTCCCTTGGTATCTCTAATTTTCTTGAAGAGATCTCTAGTCTTTCCCATTCTGTTCTTTTCCTCTATTTCTTTGCATTGATCGCTGAAGAAGTCTTTCTTATCTCTTCTTGCTATTCTTTCGAACTCTGCATTCAGATGCTTATATCTTTCCTTTTCTCCTCTCTTCTTTTCATAGCTATTTGTAAGGCCTCCCCAGCCAGCCATTTCACTTTTTTGCATTTCTTTTCCATGGGGATGATCTTGATCCCTGTCTCCTGCACAATGTCACGAACCTCATTCCATAGTTCATCAGGCACTCTCTCTATCAGATCTAGGCCCTTAAATCTATTTCTCACTTCCACTGTATAAGCATAAGGGATTTTATTTAGGTCATACCTGAATGGTCTAGCGATTTTCCCCACTTTCTTCAGTTTAAGTCTGAGTTTGGTAATAACGAATTCATGATCTGAGCCACAGTCAGCCCCTGGTCTTGTTTTTGTTGACTGTATAGAGCTTCTCCATCTTTGGCTGCATAGAATATAATTAATCTGATTTCGATGTTGACCATCTGGTGATGTCCATGTGTAGAGTCTTCTCTTGTGTTGTTGAAAGAGGGTGCTTGCTATGACCAGTGCATGTTCTTCGCAAAACTCTACTAGTCTTTGCCCTGCTTCATTCGGCATTCCAAAGCCAAATTTGCCTGTTACTCCAGATGTTTCTTGACTTCCTACTTTAGCATTCCAGTCCCCTATAATGAAAAGGACATCTTTTTTGAGTATTAGTTCTAAAAGGTCTTGTAGGTCTTCATAAAACCGTTCAACTTCAGCTTCTTCAGCCTTCCTGGTTGGGGCATAGACTTGGATAACTGTGATATTGAATGGTTTGCCTTGGAGACCAACAGAGATCCTTCTGTCGTTTTTGAGATTGCATCCAAGGACTGCATTTCAGACTCTTTTGTTGACCATGATGGCTACTCCATTTCTTCTGAGGGATTCCTGCCTGCAGTAGTAGATATACTGGTCATCTGAGTTAAAGTCACCCATTCCAGTCCATTTTAGTTCCCTGATTCCTAGAATGTCGACATTCAACCTTGCCATCTCTTGTTTGACCACTTCCAATTTGCCTTGATTCATGGACCTGACCTTCCAGGTTCCTATGCAATGTTGCTCTTTACAGCAACAGATCCTGCTTCTATCAACAGTCACATGCTCAACTGGGTATTCTTTTTGCTTTGGCTCCATCCCTTCATTCTTTTTGGAGTTATTTTTCCACTGATCTCTAGTTGCATATTGGGCACCTAATGACCTGGGGAGTTTCTCTTTTGGTATCCTATCATTTTGCCTTTTCATACTGTTCATGGGGTTCTCAAGCCAATAATACTGAAGTGGCTTGCCATTCTCTTCTCTAGTGGACCACGTTCTGTCAGCCCTCTCCACCATGACCCACCTGTCTTGGATTGCCCCACACGCATGTATTGGTTTCACTGAGTTAGACAAGGCTGTGGCCCTAGTGTGATTAGATTTACTAGTTTTCTGTGAGAATGGTTTCAGTGTGTCTGCCTTCTGATGCCCTCTTGCAACACCTACCATCTTACTTGGGTTTCTCTTATCTTGGCTGTGGGGTATCTCTTTACGGCTGCTCCAGCAAAGCACAGCCACTGCTCCTTACCTTGGACGAGGGGTATCTCCCTACCGCCACCATTCCTGACCTTCAATGTGGGTTAGCTCCTTTAGGGATTAGGAATAATTAAGAATAACTAGAAGCCTTTTTAGGAGATAATGACCTAAAGATGCTAGGGGCAGACAGGATTTAGAAAGATAAGAAATAAACCGAGGAATGTAGCATGAGTTGCAATGTAATCACAAGTTAAGTACAGTAAATCTGGGTTGGGGAAACTAAAAATGTCAAACCTCTGACCTAATACTTTTGTCAAAGTATAAAAGAGAACCTGAAACTTGAAATAAACATGCAATTCCGTACTATGAGTCAGAGACTACATCATTCTCTGCTATACCGCTCACCCCTTCAGGCGGATTCCCTGGCTGCTGGAGCTGGACTCTGGCAAACACCCTCTTCCAACAACACAAGAGACAACTCTACACATGGACATCTCCAGATGGTCAACATCAAAACAGATTGATTATATTTCTTGCAGCTGAAGATGAAGAATCTCTATACAGTCAGCAAAAACAAGACTTGGAGCCTACTGTGGCTCAGATCATGAATTCCTTATTGCCAGATTCAGACTTAAATTGAAGAAAATAGAGAAAACCACTAGGCCATTTAGGTAGGTCCTTAATCAAATCCCTTATAATTACATGGTGGAAGTAAGACATAGATTCAATGGATTAGAACTGATAGAAAGAGTGTCTGAAGAACTATAGATGGTGGTTTGCAATCTACTACAGGAGAGTGATCAAAACCATCCCCCAAAAAAGAAATGCAAAAAGGCAAAATGATTGTCTGAGTAAAGAAAGTGAATTTGCTCAGTCATGTCTGACTCTTTGTGACCTCTTGGACTGTATCTTGCCAGAGTTTTCTATCCATGGGATTTTCCAGGCAAGAATATTGAAGTGGACTGCTATATATCTTTCTCCAGGGGTCTTCCCAACCCAGGGACCAAACCTGGTTCTCCCACATTGCAGGCAGACTCTTTACTGTCTGAGCCAGCAGGGAATTCTTAGGTCTTATAAATAGCTGAGAAAAGAAGATAAGTGAAATTCAAATGAGAAAAAGAAAGATAGATGCATCATATTGAGTTCCAAAGAATAACAAGAAGAGATAAGAAAGTCTTCCTAAGTGAACAATGAAAAGAAATAGACTGAAACAATAGAATGGAAAAGATTAGAGATCTCTTCAAGAAAATTACAAATACCAAGGGAATAGTTCATGCAAAGATGGACAGATTAATGACTGAAATGGTATGAAGAAGCAGAAGATATTAAGAAGAGGTGGCAAGTGTACACAGAGAGCTATTTAAAAAAGGATCTTAATAAATCAGATAACCACAATGGTGTGATCACTGACTTTGAACTGGACATCTTGCAGTGCAAAGTCAAGTGGACCTTTGGATCAACACGATGAACAAAGCTAGAGGAAATGAGGAATTGCAGATGAGCTATTTCAAATCCTAAAAGATAGGATTTGAAAGTGTTGCACTCGATATACCAGGAAATTTGGAAAACACAGTAGTGGCCACAGGACTAGGAAAGGTCAGATTTCATTCCAATCTTAAAGATGGGCAATGCCAAAGACTGTTCAAACTTCTGCACAGTTGCATTCATTTCACAGGCTTTCAAAGTAATGCTCAAAATTATCCTAGTTAGGCTTCAACAGGACATGAACCAAGAAATTCCAGGTGTTCAAGTTGGATTTTGAAAAGACAAAGGAACCAGAGATCAAATTGTCAAATTCCACTGTATCATAGAAAATGCAAGACAATTTCAGAAAAACATAATTCTGCTTCATTGACTACACCAAAGCTTTTGACTCTGTGGTAGAAAACAAACTTTGGAAAATTTTTAAAGAGATGGGAATACCAGACCGCCTTACCTGCCTCCTGAAAAATCTGTATGCATGTCAAGAGCAGCAGTTAGAAACAGAAGTGGAACAATGGACTGGTTCAAAATTGGGAAAAGGAGTATATCAAGGCTGAATATTGTCATCCCACTTATTTAGTTTATATGCAGAGTACATCATGTGAAATGCAGGGCTGGATGAAGCACAAGCTGTAATCAAGATAACCAGGAGAAATATTACCACTCTCAGACATGCATATGACACCACCCTTATGAGAAAGCAAGGAGGAACTAAAGGGCCTCTTGTTGAAAGTGAAAGAGGACTGTGAAAAGGCTGACTTGAACTCAACATTCAAAAAATGAGGATCATGGAATCCAGTCCCATCTCTTCATGGCAAATACATGGGGAAAAAATGGAAACAGTGACAGATTTAGTTTCTTGGGCTCCAAAAGCACTGCAGACAGTGACTGCAGTCCTAAAATTAAGGCGCTTGCTCCTTGGAAGAAAAGCAATGACAAACCTAGACAGCATTTTAAAACAGAGCAGATAGCAGAGACATTACTTTGCCGACAAAGTTCTGGAGAGTCAAAGCTATGGTTTTTCCAGTAGCCATNGCCCGGCCAGCCCCAGGGACTCAGAGCTGGCCGCCGTCCTGCCCCTGGCCCCCACGTGTTTCCAGTGCACGGAGCCCAGGCCCAGGCCCTGTCCCTGGGTGCCCAAGGCCCGGTCTTAGTGACAAAGCTGGAGACTTTCGGGACCAACAAAACAGACCCTGTCTGCACAGCACTGTGGGGCCGAGCTGTCCAGACGAATTCATAGTTTACATCTCTGTTTTTTAATCATATCTCTACCTTTATTGGTATTCAGAGCTCACAGTTTTCTGGTTACTGTCAGCCTGGGCTTTCATCCATTTTAAAGAGCTATTTTTCCTCTTGCTGTTGATGATGATGGTATAAAGACAGATGGTGTAACTGCTTATGAATGTCCTATTTTATTTCCCCAGGACCAGACAGTTCACTTGAAGACATATATTATTTCCACATGCTCAGGTTAGGCGGCCCAGACAGTGTCTGCCTCCTGCAGCTAGCTGCCCTTCCAGGGCTCGCCTTGCAGAGGGCGACACCTGTAGGTCACATGCAGAACTACAGGGAAGTGCCTACAGATTTGGGATGTTTAACATATCAGAAATGATAATATTAAATCTGAAAATTCAGAGAGAAAAAGAAAGTGAAACTGAAGTTACTCAGCCGTGTCTGACTCTTTGCGACCCCATGGACTGCCAGGCTCCTCTGTCTGTGGGATTTTCCAGGGAGGAATACTGGAGTGGGTTGCCATTTCCTTCTCCAGGGGATCTTCCCGACCCAGGGATTGAGCGCGAGTCTCTTGCATTGCAGGCAGGCTCTTTACCATCTGAGCCACTAGGGAATCCCTTTCAAGAGAAGAGGACTTGATTTTTAAATCTTTAAGACGAAAAAGAGATGCAAAAGAAATTCCTGAGCCAACATTGGTCATTCACCCTCTCACTGGAGCTTGGTCACCATCACTTTCCCACCCTTAGCAGGACAGGGAGGGAAGAAAGCAGAGGCCCAAGCGGGCTCATAGACCGAGGGCCTGGGACAGCCACAAAGCGCCATGTGGGTTCCTTGCTTGTTGTGAGAATGACGTGCTCATTCTTCAGTCTGTCTCTGGATGGATTTGTCTGAAAAGGTTCAAAGAGCTGGGGTCAGTGCCAGAGTGACCGTGAGTTCTTAACTCTCTGCTTGGATGGCTCAGCCCACGTAGCACACGGAGAGAGGCGCTGGCCTTGGAGCCGGCCTCCCAGTGGCTAAATTCCTTCCCACCTCTGCAGAGCAGCACCTCTCAATGCTGCTCATCACATCGGGGTGTCCCCTGCGTGTAGGTGTCAGACTCGCTCCACCTGGGGTGGTGTGTGTGTCCTAGAGAGGAGGGGCCATCTCTTTGCATAATTGCATTTGATGAATGTATGGGTACTTGCAGGTATTTTGTATCACAGGATGTATTTGGGCAAATGAGTGTATTTTAAGAGACCTAGCTACTTTGGGTAGTCCCAACTTAATTCTAATTGATTGAATGCTGGTATCACCTTTCAGAAATGGATTTTATAATTATAGTGCTGAACAATTTAATCAAAAGCCAAAAATATGCATTGACTATTTGGCCTGAATTAAGATGTGTAACTTGTTTATTATTGCTCAGCTAACACTTTGTATATATTTTTTTCCTCCACTAAAGGCTGTAGTGTGTTAATATGGTGCTGTATATCTGACTGACTTCAAACCATGGTTGCATGCTTTTTCTTTGTTTGAACTAGGGGTGGGCGTGGGAAGACTTGATGTTAACTTGACTGTGCAGTGAGACAGAAAGGCGACATAGAAATTATTTGCAGAAGCCTCTTAGTTGAAGAGGAAAACAAGCAGTATCTCCTCTCATGCGTGTTCCCCATGACTGACTCTTACATGCCCTCTCGGCGGTAATGAAGAAATGTTCCCCGACCTCTAGTTCCATCTTCTAGCTCTTGGTCTTTCATTGTCTTTTTGGGAAGAGTTAGGAAAATCTGGCTCTAAACAGATACTTTCTTCCTCAAGTGTTTCATAAATCCTCTGAGGTCAGCTTATTTTGAACTCTTTTTACTCCCTTTTATGAGATGAAATTCAGACACTGTTTTCTGGAGGACAGTCGTTAGTGTCACACCTTGAAATGTTGAAGAGTGGAGTTGGGGCTAGAGAGACCCAGGGAGATGTCAGAATCACCCCAGGTCCGTGGGCCAACAGCCTTAGGCCCATGGATCTCATCTGGCAATGGCCTTGGGTGACAGATGTGGGCTTCAGGGTCTCCACACCCAGGAAGCTGTGCTCTTCAAAGTCTAACGATTTCATCATCAACCTACTTCGGTTTGCTCGCCTTATTCATTCATTTAGCCTGTTCTTATTGAATGTTTTAAATAATGGTCCATAGGGCCAGGAGAACAAGTGAGAGATGCCTCACTTCCTTTCCCTCAGCATCTGGAGTGTTTTACCCTCTTCATCCCCACTTCGGCAAGCGAGTGGCATTTTACTTTGTGATTAACCTCATGTTGGAAATGACCATTCTTTTTCCTTCACTAAAGTAGTGTGTGTTGAGCTGGAGAGTATTTCCTTGGTTTGTTTTAAGCCAGTGGCGGGTAAAGAATGGAATGACTTCAAATGGGAGTGTATGATTTGGATAAGGAATTGTTTCCCTTTCTCTACAGATCTAGCTTCTCGCCACTGATGCCTGGCGAACCCATAGATGTTTGTTTCCTGGACCTCTTCACACTGATGAAATCATATCACTGATATTCTGTGACTTTTCGGAATATGAATGACTGTAAAAAAAAAAAACCCACCACAATCTGGCAGGTGCTCAAGCACCACGAAGCCTTATGCGAGGTCTAGTTCAATGCCAGTTCTCAGTGTGGTCAGAGCTAGGCAAGAAGCAAGCCTGTGGCACTTTTTGCATCTGCAAGTGTTAAAGATTTGCATGTGATTTCAGAATTCAGTTGGAGTTATTTCCTCAACAGGATTGGCTTTTCAATAAGAAAAGCTCAAACGAGGTATTTGGAATCCATCTCAGAATACCAAGTGTCTGCACGTCTAGACCAAGCTGCAGTCTCCTGCCAGTGAGGGGGAAGGAAAGTTCCCACCACCGCCCCCAGGCCGTGCATCCCTAGTGTGGCCAGCCTCTCGGGGCTCACTGTGTGGCCGGGGGACAGTCATTGGCTGCCTGCGTTTCGTGGCAGGTACTTCTTTGGAGTAGCAGCCAAGAGTCCTCCATCTTCTGTCTACTTTCAGTCCTTGACGTTTTCATTTTCTTCTCTTGCAGAAGAAGCCATTGAAGATGTTGAAGGGCCCAGTGAAGCGGCTGCTGATCCCGAGGAGCTCGCTAAAGACCAGGAGAGTGGAGGCGAGAAGGACCAGAGCAAGTGGACAGGTAGCGTGTGTGGCTGCCCTCCAGCCCCCATGTTCCTCCTGGAGGAGGGCGGCAAACCGGCCGGGGGCAGGTGCAGCTCGCAACGGCTCGGCTGGTTCTCTGCGGGTGGGAGAAGGATTGTATTCTTGCTCTGTTCCTTCTCCTATTACTTTATATTAAGGAATTTAAAAAGTTGCTTGAAATGGCCACAGGGCCGGCTTCCTGATGGAGCAGGCACCAGGCGGCTGGCGCTGTCCTGGGGCCGCTGTGTTTGGGGGTCACGTTTCCTTCGCACCTCCTCCCTGTTGTTTTTGCCCTTGGTGTGTTTCTTCCTCCATGGAAGGTCCGGGGCCCTGTCTCACTGCTCACGAACCCAGTGGAGGGACTTGCCACCTGGAACTTGATCAGGGTCACCCCCAGTTCTCTAAGGAGTCAGCAGTGTGGAGGGTGGGCTTCATCCTGCATTTGGGGTCCCAGGCAGCCTCTTTGTATCCCTGGTGTCCTGGCTTGGCCCAAAGGGGAGGCAGGGGGACGTCTAAGCAAAAGCAGAGGAAATGGAAGAAGTTAGGAGAGGAAGTGCTGTTTCTGGAAAAGGTGGTGTTGAGAGAAGTGGGAGTGGCCTTCTCTCAGGATGACAGGGTTTCTGTATCGAGGGAGAGACTTGCTGAGACTTAGAGGAAAATCTTGGTTCTTTTTTGAGGAGGAGCAGATGGTTTCTGAGAAGACTTATCAGGCCAGAGACATCTCCCAGAAACACCACCGTAATTAGAGGACGTGATGTGACAAGCCACAGAAATCATTGTATTTGGTCAACCTGGTTCTTAATGCCTTCCATTATTAATATTGTAATACTTCGATTTTTTTTTTTCTTTTGAGAAAATATTTGCCTTCTGCAGTCCGTATTGGTTGGGCCTTTGTTACTTTTCCAGGCATGACTGTTCTTAAATCACGTTCAGTGTTGGCCTTTACTATTTAAACAAGATACAGAATCTTGGAGGGAGGCCAGGGGAGAGCAATGAAAATGACTGAAAGCTGAGCAATGCGGCCTGAGAAGAGGCTGAAGGAATCGGGGCTTTCAGCCTAGAAGAGAGAAGTTCGAGTGTGACAGCGTCTGGGCATCAGGGATGTCACTGTCCTGTTCCTGGGCAGGTTTTCCCTTCCTTGCTGCACATCCTTCCCCCTTTGCACTGGGCGCTGTAGTGTCCAGAGGACTGTGCTTATGCTAAAGCCGAGGGCCAGGGCGAGCCCCCTAGGATGGTCTAGAAAGTAGGACCAGGGACTAAGGGATGGGCATCCACACTCGGAGGTCCTGAGCATGCGGGGAGGGTTGTCCTGTGTGCCTCCCAGGGGTCAGGATCCCAGACTCTGCTGTAATGTTCAGATGAGGTCTACACAGACTTGGCCAACACACATCTGCCCGGAGGAAGTGAGCTGGGTTAGGGGGATTTTGCAGACACAGTCTGAAGTCTTGAGTTGCCATCCAGGCCAGTCCATCCTTTGTTTTCACAATTTGGGTGCCTGGTTTCTAATCCTGCCCCTGGGATGTTCTGGCTCAGTGACCTTGCTCCAGGCACCTTTCTGCACCTCAGTTTTCTTCTATGAGATGGGCATTAAGAAAACCCCCTATTTCCATAGCATTGCTCTGAGGGTTACTTGAACCTGGGAAGCTTGGAACAGTGCCTGGCATACAGTAACTCAATATCAGGAGGGTTTTTTTTGTTTGTTTCATTTGTAGTTTAGTTAAATAAGATGAAACCTAGCAGCATTTTCTTTTCGGATCCTCCCATTTGAATGTAGAACTGTTGCCAGGCAGTTGTTTTGAGAAGCTGGGGGAAGTAGCATAGGATTTAGTGTGCTTGTGCAAATGGCAGGTGGTACATGCTTCCTGCATTCTGTGAGCAAAGGACCCTGAGAGAACAACAGAACCGTTTGCAAAGCTCCTACTGTGTGCCAGGCAAGCACTTGGTATGAGCTTCTCTGATCCTTAGAGCAGGTTAGAGTAACCTTTGTTGAGAGCAGTTCCATTAAATCTCATTCAGAGTGACTGATGGCAGGAGGAGCCAGAGGATGAGAGGGCTGGATGGCGTCAGCAACTCAATGGACATGCGTTTGCGCAGACTCCAGGAGATGGTGAAGGACGGGGAAGCTGGGCATGCTGCAGTTCGTAGGGATGCAGAGTCCCCACCTAGCAACTGAACAGCAACAAACAGCAGAGTGTTTGTAATTCAACAGAAGTATGCCTTCACAGTACCGGTGGACAATGCCGGGCGGTCATGAGACTATATGAAGACTTGAAATAAGCACTGTAAAGTACCACTGTCTTTAATAAGACTCTGCTTTCTCATTCAGTCATTCAAGCAACAGGCCATACTTAATCTTTATCTCTAAGACAGAGAGAGAATTAATAACTCAGAGACGCATGTTGCCAGTAGCACAGAAGTAAAGAAAGAAGGGAAAATTCTTCCGTGACTCCTGCAAACGATTCTGTCTTGACCTGAAGCATAATACTGTCTCTGTTGTTTGCGTGTGTAATGACAGGCTTTATTAAGGTGCTTTGGGCCAATTTGATCTTGGAATCAATACAGGTGCCAGCAGCCTCTCCTGAGCTTTCTTTGGGATCCTTAGTATTTTATAAAAAATGTCTGTTTGTTCCATTTACTCCCTAAATTGAGCTGTTCCTCTCTGATTAAATGTGATGGGGACTGCTTCCTCCCAGCAAATAAATAAGTAGCGATTTCACAATTTGTCCTGTTGATTAGTGCCTGCTCAGGATGCAGATTAGTCATATTTGAAATTGGCCTGGATAATTGGCATTTTCCCAGCTATTGATTATGTAATTCAAGGGTTTGCGCAGGAACAGATAATCTTTACTAAAATTTGTTGTTTTACTTTGGGATGGGACTCCTGATTTCCTTTTTGATGTCTGGTGAGCTTCTTTCCTTGAGGAGTCGTCTTTCACCTTGAGCGGCAGCAAGACAAGCAGAAGAGTGACTTGAATCATGGGAGCATCAATCCCACAGTCAGTGGTTGGGTCCCTACCATGTGCCGGGCACTGAGCAGAGTCCCACTGATCCCAATTTCCTTGAGATTATGAGCCTTGCTTTCAGGGAGTGTAACACGCCACAGGAACGCCCAGTCATCAAACAGTGTTCCTCCAGATCGGCGCTGTCGCGTGGAACTTCCTGTGTCCATAAAGATGCTCTGCGTCTGCACTGTGCAGTACCCCAGCCCCTGGCCACCTATGGCTGCTGAGTACTTGACACATAGCTAGTACCACAGAGGAGCTAGCTCAGCTTTGCATTTCATTTCATTTCAATGAACTTAAATTTCAACAGCTTGTGGCTAGCAGCTAGCGTGTCAGCCATACAGATACTCGGGAGGAGCAAATCTAACCCTGGAAGACTGTGCCGCACTTCTCCCTGTACTTCCCAGTTACTCCTCAGGCTACGCTAAGCTGTGACTGTGAGGCAGGCACTGGTCTCCAGCGTCACGCCCCGCCGGTGAAAGGCTCACAGGCAACCATCTCCACCGCCCGTGGGTAGCCCCTGGAGGCGGGGGGCCACGCTTCAGCCAGGGGCACGTGCGCCTTCATCTGCTGATACTAACTTGCCTTTGTTTTCTCTGTGTCCTGCCCCGTGAGGAAGTTAGGCAGCACTGCCTTATATACGTTATTTCATCTGATTCTCACCCCTACTGTGTGAAATACGATAGATACTGGAAGGACCACTCCCTCGTGCCCCCTTCCTCCATTTTCCAGATAAGTAAGTGGTGTCCCAGGGAGCTTAGCAAGTTGCCAGAAGGCATACAGATGGTTTGGGTTTGCATCCGGGCTCTTCCATATATTCTGATATAGGGTGCTAAGTTTCCTATCCTCCTCTCCAAGAATGCTTTTCCAGTCTAACCATCTGATCCAGTTTTTACCCCCCTTCTGAGTGTAGAGAGTAACACACACTCTTCTAAAGTGGTGCAGTGGAAAATAGCAACATGACCGCCACTTGTGCATTCAGCCTGAGTGGGGCAGTCGGCCATGAACGTGCCCCGTAGTAAGAGCGTGATGCTCAGTCTGAGAGCAGGTTTGTAGATTGGAAAGACATCTGTAGGTTTGGAGTCTGGAAGCCCACCAGTTAGTGAATGACCTTGGCCTTTGGGAGGCTTAGATGCCTCCCTTTGAAAACACAGACAAGTGACACCCACCAGCCAGAACCTGGGTTTCATGATGGGATGTGGTGGCACATGGACAAGCCCTTGGTAGATACTTGAGAGTCACATCTACTCAAGGCAAGTGTGAAGCGCTCCTCTGGGTCCCTGGAGCATGCAGGAAGGCTCTTTGAAGCAGAGCCTAATGCACAGCCATTTCCACCGTCCAACTCTGTGGTTTTCTCTTTCACGTTGTGAAAGTGATCGCTGTTCTCTTTCAGCAGTGTGGATTTGAAAGTGCGTGCTGTAGACTGAAGAGCCCCCAGTGTCAGCAACTGAACAATAATTAATGCAGTGATTATCCAATCAATCATTAATTGCTATAAATTAAGTGATATACAATTAATGTGATGCTTTATCACCAATAATTAGGAGAAAAAATTGAACTCTTGGCAAAGAATCATGGCAGGATGGTTATTTAAATCTTGTAGCTGCCATGGTTTCCAGGCTTGGAGCACTAGGCTGGGTCTAGTTAAGCTAATTTGAGACAGGATGACTGGGGGTATTAGCGCTTTAAACAAACAAACAAACAAACAAAAGATCGGGCAACAATCCAACTTAAAATGACAACATGGTAACACTTCAGAAATCCCTTACTGAAGTTCATGTTTGCATTTTTGTAACATTTGGAGTTAGAATTGTAGCTAGAGGTTTGCTCTTCAAGGGGAATGGCCTGAAGGGATTTTATTTTATTAATTTTTTTCAATCCATGATGCTCACCTAACACACAGCAATTAGTGCAGTGGAGCATCCCTGATTTGAATCTATGGAAGATTGCTATTAAAGGGGGGTATTAATGGGCTGGCAAGGTCTGGACGACTGTTGGGGAAAAGTGTGTTTATGGAATATGGTGCTGGCAGGCATGATTTCAATCGGATTTGACATGTTTAACATAAATGTATAGTGTACGGCTCTTGCTGCGTATGAATAATTCCTGCAGACCCACTGCCTTTCTAATTACTGAAGTTGAAAAAAAGCAGGTCAGGCACATCCTGGTGGAAATCTATTACCAGCCCTCCCTCTCTTCTCGCTGTTGTTTACAGCTTTGTATAAATAGGAATGCCATTGTATGGGGAACTGAGTGCCTGAAATGTAATCTGTGGCAGAGAAAGGAAAGAGGCTGAAACAATACTATTAAAAAAAATTTTTGAGTTCATAAAGACAACAGGAGGTATGTGCTGAGAGGAATCGCTCTGTGCTACAAGGAGGCAGAAGCCTGGGGCTCACTGCCTTGGTTCTGCCAGCGTTTAGTTATGTGACCTCTCATCTCTGGACCTCCGTTTCACAGTTTGTAAAGCAGCCGGTTTGGACTCAGTGGGTTCTTGTGTTTCTGGGACTTCTTAAAACTGAATGGAGGAGGGACAGTTGTACAGTGGTGTAGCATCTTGGAGAATCTTCATCTCTAAGGTCAGAATGCTCAAAACTTGCAAGGATGTTCCTGGTTTCCAGGTAGTGGAGAAAGCATGGATCAGGAGTGGATTAAGAGTTCACACGGCCCCTTAATCTTTTTCTGTGGTAGGCCTTCCATGTCCGCAAAGAGTCAGACATGACTCTGTGACTGAATGACAAAAACAACACTGTCGCTCTCACCTGGCCTGTTACTGGGGATGTCACACAAACTGTCAGGGCCGGTGATGACAATATCCCTGGGGGAATCTTTGGAGACTCTTGTGTTACCTCTGAGTGGATCCCCGTGTCCCAGACCTGTTGCAGGCTGGAAACCAGGCCCTTCACCGCCTCTATGAAAATCATTTTGGTCTAATTCTGTGTCCTTTCAGAATCTGGTTCCATCTCTTCACCTGACCCTAAAATAAATTTGTCTTTGCAGCAGGGTACGTGAGAGGGAGTGCTGGGAGCCTGGCTTGCATGGCCCTGTTGTGGTTCCCATCCTTGCTGACCGAATCCATTTTTGGTTTTATATTTCCACACGCAGATGGGAATTGTGTGACTAAGTCAGCTTTTTTTTTTAAATTCCAGGTCACTTTCAGTATAACTTGAAGGCTTAAGTCACTGCAGGCAGATATTTGTCTCACAGTTGAAAACAAACCATTTGAACTATTTTTATGTTGAGAAGCAAAAATAGATACAGGGTATGGCGTATATCTGGACTTGCCTGAATTCCATTAATTCAAAGGTCTCAGCTTTGAGAATTTATATAAAGTCATAAGAGAGATAGACACCACATCAACTGAGCAAATACTCTGTGCAGATGTGGGATATGCCAAAAAAAAAAAAAAGTAGTTGGGACTCACTTTCTAGAAAGGACATCATGTGCAAGCATATAACTATGGTAATGGTGTGATGAGAATTATCAAGGCATAGTTAGAAGGCAGTGAACCTGGAGTTGAAGGAGTAGATTGTTTTCATGGCTGTAGAAAATAACTTATAGGTTTGCCTGTTATTCCTGCAACTTGGCCATGTTAATCTTCCTGCTTTGTTTCAGTGTTAGGTTTTGTCCTGATAGGGGAAGCACCTCAGTTATTAGAATCATGATCATGATCTAAAAAGGCAAAACAAAACACACGGTAGTGCCTTTTTCAGGGGATGTCAGAGCATTTCCGTTAGGGGCTCACGTTCTTCCCCAGGTGCAACATTATCTTTATTTATCAGGCTAGAGAACCAAAACTCATCAGTGGGGAAGTCCTGGCTGTCAGATTTGTGATCAAATGGTGATTTGCCTTCTGGGTCAGAGTATAGTCCCTGGATTATAAAGCTGAAGAACCATATGACATAGAAGCGTTCTCTTAACTGTGTGAAGACTGGAGAAGACTTGAAGATCCTGTTGCTCTAGTTGTCAAGCAGAATTGTCATCTCTTTATGGTTAGGGGCACATGGCATTCATTCATATTTGTGTGTGTGTTTTGTCTTTTAAAGACATTTCTTAGTGCTGCTTTAGGTTTACAACAAAATTGAGATTTCTGATATACCCTTTGCCCCATCCCCAATCATAGCTTCCCCCATTATCAACATCACTCACCAGGATGCACTTTTTTTTTTTAACCAATGAAGAACCTACACTGATCTATCCTAATAATCCAAAATTCGCAGTTTACCTTATGATTTACTCTTGACATACATTCTGTGGGTTTGGACATATGGCTATCACTATAATATCATATGGGTGTTTTTGTTGCCCTAAAAATCTTCTGTGCTCTACCTGTTCACTTGTCCCCAACCCCACATATGCATTTTTATAATTTCCTAGCAAGTGCTTAATACTGTCTGAATATTTCATTAACAGTGAGCTGGTGAAATAGCATAACCATAAACATTTTCAAGTGCAAGTTATTTGGTTTTATGCCTTTTAGATATTAAGCCCACAGGGGGAGTAGGATTCTCCTGCGTCAATTTACAGAAAAGGTGGATGTAGGATGCCTGTGCTTGTCCTCAAAGCCAGGCCTCTGTCCTCACCCTGCGGTTCCATGGCTGCATGTGCACCTGTATTATTTCCGAGAGATGCTTCTAAAGATGAAACCCATCGTAACAAATGTTTGTACTCTTACCATGTGCTTGGCTCTGGTGGGCTTCATATGCCTCATCTCTCCTCCTGGCCTCCCGGAAGCCCTGTGAGTGGACACTGTCCTCCCACCGTCAGACGTGGAGCTGGAAGTCCACTGTAGTCGGTTGAAATGCCCAAGTTCACACAGCAGGACTCCAGCCAGGTCGTAGCAGCCCTGCAGACCGTGAGCTCTGTTCCTTAGCAGGGGGGCTGGTGCCTTTGTGTAAAGAAAACTTGGCCGGGGAAGACAAGAGTTCTCAAGGAGTCCCACGAGGTGCCCTCGAGCCTTCTGCCCCACCCCTTCACACACCTTGTCCCTTCTGGGCCCTTGGAGGCTGTGCACAAACTGAGCTGGGGGACACGGTGGAGAGTGAGAAGCAGTGTTCAGTGTGGGCTCCCCCACCCCTGCTGTACAAACTCCAGGGGGCAACATCTCCAGGCTGCTCAGTATTTGAAAGCCACAGGGGAAAGTGGACTGCCAGTCCCATTTTTCAGTCCTTCCAGGGATCCGAGTCAATGTCTTTCTCCTCCAGCGCAGATTGTCAAACTCCTGCCAAACCTGGACGAACCAAGAGCAATACTTGGT
>SJYV01018938.1:201969-275378 GCA_006410875.1 Neotragus pygmaeus
GCGGTAGAGAACTGAAGTGCGGGACTCTTTGTATCTGTCACTATGCTGGACATAGATTGTGTATTACACGAGTGCCACCTCTTAAAATTTAGTGAAGTATCTTATGAAGATAAAGATAGGTTTGAAATGGAGGAAGAACCTGGAAGAGTATCCTTTTAGCCTGGTCTCTGGGAGCCTGTGCTATGTTGGGGCTCAGAGGCCCTAACTAACCTCATTAAGGTTGGATCTGATATGGGTGGGATGAGCCTGTTAATTAACTGTGGTCTGGTCCCAGCATGACTCACATCGCCTCCTGTTTTGACCTACATCTCACACCTCTGGACTTTCTGCTGTGAATTCAAGTGCCTCTGAGGTTTTCCCTGTTCTAGTTTTTTCCCAAGTCCATGGTTGTCACGATCTGCAGTGAAGCCAGAGGGCAGAGTGATGATGCAGAGCCCAAGGTACCCCCAAGTGGGCACTGTGACTGCAGCTGCAGGGGGCTCTGGTGGGAGAAGACAGGCAGAGCTGACCAGAGCCCAGAGGCAGGCAGACGGAGTTGATACCTCTAAGTGAGAAGCTGGGTCTTGGCCTCTTTCATCCCTGCCTGCTGGCCCAAGCAGCCAGGCTCCAGGTGGCAGCCCCAGGCTCGGAAGTTATTATTAAGTACCCCGACAGCTGCTGTTGGTCTAAACGAAGTGGTGGCTGGTGGCTCTGTTTTGACTGGTGGTTCATTCAGAAACTTGACACAGAGGGTGCAAGGTATCTTGAAACTTGAATTGTGGGATGGCCTTTTGGGAGCACAAATCAGTGTAGTTAAGCAGCCTTAAACATATTTCAACATGGAATTAGTACAACAGATTGATGCCTCTGATGTGGGACTTAGCACAGTTTTTTCCCTGAAGATGGAGACAAGCCACAGCAGCTGGCACTCAGCACAGACTCGCCATCGTACCCTGGCTGCTTGCTGGGAAAGCGTGGCATGACACCCGTTCCCAGAGTGCTGACTTGATGACATGGGGGCCAGGGTGGGCCTCTGCATCCTTCCGAGGGTCCAAGCAAAGGGAGCCTTGGCTGGTGTGGCCCACACGTGCCAAGACCAAAAAGATGCTGCCTCCTCCTGCAGAGTGGAGAGATCCTAGAGGTGTTTGTCCTGTTCACAGAGGTTCTCCAGGACATGTGGAATGACCGAGACTTTGATAGCAAGGCAGCCTATCGTCATTCTGGGTTACACAGCTGACAGAACATGTGGAGGTTACTCCTTCTGATTTTCTGGCTTTGAAAGTATATTTGTGTTGGCTTAGAGCAGGCACATTCCCTGAGGGACAGCCATATTTAATCTTTCTCCTTTGGCCTGAGGGGGAAAACTTCGAGCTTTGAGACCAGGCCTAGCTCTCATCCCCACGTGTGGATGATGAGAGTATCATTTGCAGCAAGAATCATTTGAAAGTGGACTCCCTGATTGCCCACACCTGCCAGGCCCCCTTATTTCATTCTAGTCCAGCCGAGAAGTGGTATGGTCCCTGCCGATTACAGAGAGCTTCAGCTCTGACGGTGGTTCTCAAGAATATGGTGGGACATCGGCATCACCTGGGAACCCACTGGAAATGCAGGTTCTCTGAATCAGACCTGTTCCAGGGGGTGGGGGCTGCCTTTTAGCAAGTTTTCCAGGGGATTTCTGGGAGTCATTTGAAGTTGAGAATGTTGGGGCTCTGGTCTCTGTGACAGGTGTGAAGTTTGAGACCTATTTCTCCTTTAGCTGGATGGCAGACCTCTGAGTCCCTGGCATATGAGGGAGGGACTAAGCTTTCCTATAAGACAGAAGTGTGCAGAGGAGACACAAGTTCTGGTCTGGCCAATGGAATCTAGATTGTAGGAATGGGAGGGGGGAGACATGTGGTCATGATGAGGAGTGATCGAGCACTCTTTATCTCAACCCTGGTTAAAAAGTAACACTTGGTGAAGGGGAAACAGACCTCCCTGTACTATTCTTGAAACTTCCTATGAATCTATATTTCCAAATCAAAATCAAAATAACAATAGCAAAGAGTTTCTGGGTTTTCAAAGTGCTGAGCTATATGGTTCACCTTCGAGTTGGTGGAGAAAACTAATGAGCCATTCCCCAGCAGCAGTCACACCCATTCTGTAGTAGAACTCAAGTTTTCTTTGAAATGCTCCATGGAAACAGGAAGCTATACGTGATGAGTCCATGAGGCCTCCTGTGTCTTGCTCCACCTACCTAGGTGTGCTCGTTTCCCTTTTTGAGTAGGTGTCTGAACTTCTCTATCTAGAGATGTACAGAAGCAGCATAGCCTGCAGTTACTCAGACTGGGACTGTGTTTTGAATAGAAGGCTCTTCACCTCACCGGGCTGGAGTCTAGGACAGAGTTCTTGGGGAAGGGTGCTGGCCAGGGCCTGAAGACCCCCACTGGCTGTGCCAGTGCTCACCTTCACCTCACGCAGTCTGCTGATTCCTCTTTGAAATGACTTTAAGTGCTCGGCTGGAGGCAGAATGAAAACCGTGCATGTTCACCAACCAAGTTGGCAGCAGAGCAGACCCTTTGGAGGAACCATCGTTCGCTATAGTAGGGAAGCAAGAGAGTTTAGCCAGATCTCTGGCCACTTATCAAGTGTAGTAGCTCCGCAGGAGATGCAGCACAAAACCCTAGCCTCTGCTCTGGGGAGGGAACTGCAAGCAGATGGCAAGAGCGGCCCCGAGCCAATGGCAGTGAGGAGCACAGAGCCTCCTCTGGAAGCCGTGCACTTCTGCTTTCTGGAGGGGAGTGTGGGGCCTCTGAAAAGCCGGGTGGGGGCAGGGGTTGGCTGTGGAGAGAGCTCACTGCCCCTTGCATTGCATTTTTGTTATGAGCCGAATGACCATTTTCAGGTCTGGTAAAGCTTCTGTGACTAGCGTGCTGGGGTCATTATCTGATACTCAAGCATCAAGTCTGGAGTTGTACGAATATGTTTTTTTCTCCTTAGTCAATGGAGATAGATAGAAAAGATTGCTGTAAATTTCTGGGGCAGGTGGCAAGCTGGTTTACGGAACACAAGGCGATGAGAACCTCTGGCTTACGGAAAGTAGCATGAATTAATAATCATTTAATTGGCTTCTCCATTATGTTGCTGGTTTGGGAGATGGAAGTTTAGATGGAGGGGCTGTCAGTGGTGCTTTAGCTCAGAGTCTGATGGTTAAGAAGTGGGGGCGGTGGCTGCCTTTGGTCTTTCACGAGGATGACACTTCAGGCAGCTTCCCAGGCCTTCACTGGAAGGAAAAGTGTCGGCACTTTGGTGGAACACCACTTCCATGATGCCAAGAAGAGAGGAAATGAGCGTGAAGACCCCTGCTGGCTGTGCCAGTGCTCACCTTCACCTCAAAGACTCCTGATTCCTCTTTGAAATGACTTTAAGTGCTCGGCTAGAGGCAGAAGGAGAGCTGTGCCTGTTCAATGACCAAGGTGGCAGCAGAGCAGACCCTTTAGAGGAACCACTGTTCTCTACAGTAGGAAAGGGAGAGAGTTTAACCAGATCTCTGGCCACTTATCAAATGTAGTACCTCCGTGGAAGATGAGACACAAAACCCTAGCCTCTGCTCTGGGGAGGCAATTGCAAGCAGGTGGCCAGATGGCAAGCAGATGGATGTCCAGCAGTGTGGACGCTCAGCACAGGCCCTGATCTCTTCAAGGGAGGACTCTGGCCAAGTGCAGGCCTGTGACAGAGAATGTCCACCATGCAAACAGCACCACTGATGTGGTGAGTGACAAGCAGGTGAATTTTACTCATGAAACTAAAATTTCTGGTACTTTTGATTATCTTGGAGGACGAGTCAATGTCTTGGGTAATGACTAGAGAAAACCAAACACTGCGTACTGTAAGGTTCCATTTCTGTTCCATTGCCAGTTTTTCTTCAGGTTTCTTTTTCAGGAGGCAGCAAATCCCTGCCCACCTTGCCTTGAGTTGTACAGCCACCTCACTAGGTGAGAAAGTCTGCAGGCTGTCCACGGTCTCGAGAGTACATCTCTACAGTTTTCTGCCACCAAAATTTCAGTGACTTGCATTTTAGTTTATTAGGGAGGACTGGAATTGGGTGAGAATTTGTTCTATAAAAGTGGTTTTATCAAGTCAAGTTAAAGGGGATGTGTATTTCTACCATACCTGACCACTTTATAAGCCCCCTAATGATATTATTCTTGCCTATTCTTCACAGTTACTCACCTCCTGCCTGAAGCCCCTTACTAGGCTTGTTTTAATTATTCTGTGTACTTAGAACAGAGTAAGACCATGTCTTCAAAACTGCAAATAAAACTTGCCTGAATTCAGATCACCTCTCTTCTGTTCCTTGCTCCCTCTAATTAATATGACAGGAGTAAATTTTTAAGTAATTACTTTTAGGTTAAACACTCCCTAAGCAGATGGGGAAACAGTGGAAACAGTGTCAGACTTTATTTTGGGGGCTCCAAAATCACTGCACATGGTGACTGCAGCCATGAAATTAAAAGATGCTTACTCCTTGGAAGAAAAGTTATGACCAACCCAGATAGTATATTCAAAAGCAGAGACATTACTTTGCCGACTAAGGNGAGAAGCTGGGTCCCACTACCAGCCAAGCCTCCTCCACCCAGATAATCAGAAGTGGCCAAGCTCAGCACAGAGAGAAAGGCATAGAGTGGGGGGCCAGGTGGGCTGTGGGGGGGCAGCCATGTGGTGCCCAGGCTTCCTGGCAAGGGGCCCCGACTTGGCTCTAGCAAGTGCTTCCTTCCTCCTGAGAAGGGGCTTTCAGATGGGAGGCCGGTACGCTGTTAACAAGCGTGGGGAGCTGGACTGTCAGGGAGAGGTCCTCAACGCCCTGGATGGCTCTGCCTGCCCCGCGTCCTGTGCCTGCCCAGCCTTCTTATAATCACCCGCCACTGTTAGTGACCGAGGTCGCGATGCCACACTGTACCCTTTAAATTTCCAACAGGTCCGCTGGAGGAGGGAAGGGAGGAGAAGAGAAGAGCAGGATCCAGGGGATGGGAGGAGAGCACAGGGAGAAGAGGGAGGAGGGGGGAGGGGTGCAAGGAGAAAAGGAAGAAAAATTAAAAAGAGGCACGTGCCCAGGACACAGCCCTCGAGAAACAAAAAGCTCAGGAAAGAAACCGATGAAAACAAAGCTCCTACCCAGCCCAGGGCAGCCGAGGAGGCGGAAGCCCCCGCCACAGCCCAGCCCAGTGGTGGGGGCAGGGAGGGGCCCCGTGGGGCAGGAGCAGGGCAGCTGGGCGCCTGGCCAGGCATCTGGGACCCCCAGGAATGCAGCTCCCACGGCCTCTCCACCCCTTCCTGGGCCCGTGCTCTCACCTGAGCCCGGCTCTCCAGGCGGCACTGTCCTGCCAATGTTAGGCAGGAGGTACTCGATGTTTGGCACTGACTGAGGCTCCTTGTCATCCACGGGGGTCTGCAAACAGAAGGAGGGTCATGCCCCACAGCCTCAGATGGGTGACTGCAGACCCCTCGGAACGGGGAACCCTGAAGACAGGGCGCGGGTCCCCTCCATCAGACTGGGGCTCACCAGCTCAGGGAGTGTCCCTCTCATCAGTCAGGGACTCCAGGGCAGTCCTACACGGCCCTGCCTTCCCCAGCACCTTGGAGGAACCCTAAAGCCCGAGCTGCTCCCTCCGCTGAGGGTAGGATCTGTGTCTCCTCCATCAGAGTGGACCTTCCTAAGCCCTCTATCCCCGTAAGATTGGAGGGCACGGTCTGCCTTTGCCACTGGACTCAGATTCCTTAGGGCACGGCCTCTATCTCTCCCTCAAACTTGGGGTTCATGAAAGCGAAGACTACACCTCCCAACAGACTGGAGGCTCCTGAGGAGAGGGCCTATGCTTCCTCCATCAGACTGGGATATCCCAAGGGCAGGAACCTTCTCCCGCTTCAGACTGGCTGCCCACCCCACCCAGCTGGGCCCCACTCCACGGCCCCTCTGCGTCACTCACTCTCTCTCCCTTGTCCTCGCTGTCGCTGAAGAACCAGTCTGACTGCAGAGGAGACAAAAGGAAGTGATGGAATCAGCGTGGGAAGGAGCTAAAGGGAAGACAGGGAGACAAGAGCTCCCAAACTGCTCGGTTCAGAGGACCCACTCAGGCACCTGATGGAAAAGCTGGGACCCAGTGTGGAAAGCAAACACAGCCTGGAGTGGGAGAGGGTCCGAGTACAGAGAGATGCCCGGCTCAGGACAGCTTCTCTCTGCCTGTTTTTCACCACGCACATTCCCTGCCCATCACCACAGCCACTCCCTATTGGAAACCAGAAGAGGGGGTGCAGCAGCGCCATCTAGTGCCAGCGAGTTCCGCTGCAGCGAAAAGGCCAGCCCCTGCGGCCGTGCGTATCCCACCCCAGGCTGGGCTCCACACTAACAGGGTCGGTGCCCCCAACCCCAGACAAGGCAAGCGCCTACAGTGAGGTGTCAGGCGGTCCCCCGAGGGTCAGGCAGGCAAGGGCGTTCTCATACATGCCAAACAGAATAGAAAATAAAAATCCCACTCAAATATATTTTGTGAAACTTGAGAATCTTGATGATAACACCTTAAAAGTTTTCTGAAAACAAAAACATTGCTTACATGTGAACAGGTATCAGCCTTAACTAGAACTTTCGGCAGCAACAGATACAAGACGACATGAAAGTAATATTTTCGATGTGTTTCTGAACTGAAATTTAAGAGATTTTGAATCTAGAATTTTATATCTTGCTAAACTCTCATTTAAATTTGAGTGTGAAATAAAGTTATTCTAACACATCAGAAAGTTTGCTACATGAAGATTCTCTTGGTTGAACACATGAGCAAGTAAAGAAATAAATCCAGGAAAGAATAGGAAGTTCTAAGAAGTAAGGATGGATAATAGCGTAGACAAGTCAATTGTTATCAAACTAAGCAATGATTGCACACATACATATACAAAGAGACACCAAGTATACCCATGACATTACAATGTGGACTTCAAATTCATAAGGAGGGACCAGTGACAGGTGAAAATATACTAAGGCACTTGACTCTTAGATGTGGTGGAAGGAAGACATGGATACTGATAAACTTTAGAAATTGATAGTAAAAATTAAACATGACTACAGGCTTTTTGCAATTGTATCATTCAACATAAGTATGGATTTTATAAATTGTGTAAGTTTTATATCAGGAAAATAAAATCAACCCATACAAAGGCAGGAAAGACCCAAAAAAGCAAATAAAATGAAAATGTACTAGACAGGAGATGCCATTTAAGATGGCAGAAATAAGTCCTAACAGTACAGAAATTACAAAAAGTAAATGAGCTAAGCTCACTAACTGCAAGTTAAAACACACGGAGTCTTATTTATATTTATGGATATCTTTACACTTAAAATTAGCATGTAGAAGGTGGATTGAAAAGACACACATTAGCCTATTAGAGTGGTAATTATTGGGGGCTGCAGAGTGGCTTTGGAATGAAGGGAGGAAACAAGGAGACTTGTAAAGTTGATTATGACCTTGAGTCATGAACCTCAGTTATTATTCATCATAATCAGGCATATGATTAACTCAAATAAGCAGCGCAGAACAGGAACAAGGAAGAGACAGAGGAAAAAAGAGTGAGAGACGAGGGGGAAATGCAAGCTCTGGAGTCAGTCACTCTGGCTCCAGCTCCTCAGGTGAACCACCTCTCTGAGTCTACTTACTTATCTTTAAAATGGGCATGATACATGAGTATCTACTTTGAGAACTGTGCTGAGGATTCAAATAAAATACCGTATGGCCATTATCAAAACGACAAGAAATAACAAGTGTTGGCAAGGATGTGGCAAAAAGGGAACCCTTGTGCGGTGTTGGTGGGAATGTAAAGCGGTGCAGCCACTATGGAAAACAGTACGGAGGCTTCTCAAAAAATTAAAAATAGAATTACCATCCAGAAAATTCACTTCTGGGTATTTATCTGAAGGAAATGAAAACATACATGCACCTCCCTGTTTGTTGCAGCCTTATTTACCATTGCTAAGACATGGAAGCAACCTAAGTGTCTATCAGTGGATGAATGGATACAGAAAATGCAGTCTATATACAGAGTGGAATATTATCCAACAATAACAAAGATGGAAACCTTGCCATTTGAAGCAACACGGATGGACCCTGAGGGCATTATGCTAAGTGAAATTCAAAGTCAGGCAGAGAAAGACAAATACTGTACGATCTTACTTACATGTGGAATTTGAAAAAAAAAATAATCCAGGCTCATAGATACAGACAACAGATTGTTGGCTGCCAGAGGAGAAGGGATGGGGAGGTGACTGAAATGGGCAAAGGTAGTCAAAAGGTACACATTTCCAATTGTAAAGTGAATAAATAAGTCGTGAAGATATAATCATGGTGACTATAGCTAATAATACAGTATTGTATATTTCAAAGATGCTAAGAGAGTAGATCTTAAAAGGCTTCATCAGAGAAAAAATTTTCTACGTATGGTGTTGGATGTTAACTAGACTTATTGTGCTGATCATTTCACAGTCTATACAAATACTGAATCATCATTTTGTATACTTGAAACTAATATGTCAATACATCTTAATTTTTAAAAAAGCGAAAAAGAAATACTGTATGTAAAGCATTTAGTACAACATATTAGTGCACAATAAATGTTAGCTATTACTAAAAGGTGCAGTCCCTAGAGACAGACGGTCCAGAAGGAGCCCTAAAAACCCAGCCTCTAACTCAGGTTTAAGAGTACCTGAAAGTGCTCTGAGAACCCAAAAGACTACAGGAAGCTTCTGGAAGTCTATGGGAAGCTTCCATATGGCCGCAGTTCTCTGGAAGAATTCACAGTAGCTCAGGCCACCCTGCTTTTGCACATGCTGTTCCCTCTGCCTGGAATGCTCATTCTCCCTTCTCTGCCTGGCTAACCCTAGTGTCTTTCAAGAACTTCCTGACTTTGGTCGCAGCCCTGAACACTTAGGTTTGCTCATAACTCGGCCATATCTAGCTGTGCGACCCTGAGCAAGTCACCATTCCTCTTCAAGCCTCGGTTTCCACCCTCTGTACAATGCAAGGTCAGGTCTCATACCTTAAGGCCCCTTTCAGCTCTGCTGTCCAAAAATTCCATGGAACACAGGAGCCCCAGGCAGGGAGGCAGGGGTGGTCACAGTTCATGGAGGTCACCCATGAACTCCAACCACCCACTCACTGGCCAGGAGCTCAGAGCCAGAGCAACTGCTGCCACAAGTTTTGCCCTGCCTGGGCTCAGGACTACAGTGGGATAACCCTGGCTCAAGAGTGTCTGTGCTAGACAGACCTTGGCCACCTTGGGTGGTGGGCTCAGTGGGCTCAATGTGAATGAACAGGCAGCTCACTCTCTTGACAACTGACAGTCATCCAGGGCTGATTACTTTAATGCCAATGGGGCAGAAAATGGAGAGGTGCATGTTTGGTCATTCCCCAGAAATGATTTTCTCAGTGGGAATGCCCAGACTGGCATAACCTCAACAGCAATTCATTCATTCATTCATTCAACCAATACTGAGGGTTCACTCTATGCCAGGCACAGGGTCAGTGCTGGGATTACACCTATGAAGGTGACCAATGTACTCCACTTCTCCCACCCTACCCAGAAAAGATGCTGCCACTGACTGGGGATGTCCCCCTGAGATCCTAGGGTAGGGGAAGTGGACACACTTTGGGCCTCCCATCTCCTGAAGGTCCCGACACTCCAGCTGACCAAGGTTTTGGGCTTCTTTGGACTTCGCTAGGAGTCAGGGGGCCACTCTCCCTCTCTTCCTCACTACCTTCCCCACCAAGCATACATTCATGGGGGCTCCATGGGTTCCTTGTTTGGGGGGCTGAACTTTTCCAGGGGAGGAAAGCTTCCCTAGACCAAGGCCTCATCAGGATCCCTGACACTGCCCAGAAGCAGCCTTGGCCTCCCCAGCAGCTCTGGAGTGGGCCTCCGGGCTGGTGGTCCCAATATTAGAGTGAGAACAGGCCTCGACATACCCTCCTATGGCTCAGAGCTCTGACACGCAGTGAAGGAAGGGAAGAAGCAGGCAAGGCCAGCCAGCGTGACCGAAGTCTGCCTACAGCCTCACTCACTAACTCTGACCACCTCGGTTACTCAAAAGCCAGCTCCAGGACGGAACCAGGAGCCGGCCCCCCATTCGGTGGGAGTAAAGCAGAGGAGTAGGTCAGACAGACCTGCCTTCAAATCCTGAGGCTGCTACTTAATAGCTGTGTGATCCTGAAGAAATCCCTTTGCCCCTCTGAGCCCCAGTTTCCTCATCTGTAAAACAGGAGTAGGATGGCGTGGCTTATTCCCTCCCCTAAGTGTCTATGAGGTGGCGGGGCTGAAGTTCCTTTCCCTTGTCTGCTGTTGTTGTTTGTTATGTATACGTGCTCAGCTGCGTCCGACTTTTTGCAACCCCGTGGACTGTAGCCTTCAGGCTCCTCTGTCCGTCGGATTTTCCAGGCAAGGATACTGGAGTGGGTTGCCATTTCCTACTGCAGGGGATCTTCCTAACCCAGGAATCGAAACCACATCTCCTGCATTAGCAGGTGGATTCTTTACTACTGAGCCACCAGGGAAGCAAACCCTTTTTTTGACCAGTTGCCCATCTTATTTTTCCTGGCAGGAGGGTTCTGATTCCATTCTTTGTGGGTTAAACCACAGGTGCCACCAAGATTTGGAAATGGAAAAATCAATGATTCATAAAAACATCTCTGAGTGCCCCCAGAAGGGGGCAGTGCTGCCCTGGGTTTGGCGCTCAAAAAAAGGAAAAAAAAAAAGGCCTCCTGCGCCTTCTGCTGGCCATTCTGGGTTCTCATCTTGTGGTGGATAATAATAAGACTGCTTAGAAACCACAGGCTCTTCTGGGGCCTCCAGGCAGCCTTAGGGAGGAAGGTGACCACACAGCCAGGATCCTGCCCCAGCCCATCATCTACCTTGCCCTATCCGCCTCCCCTTCCCCAGGGAATCCCCATTTTCCCCTGAAGTCTCAGTGGGCCTGCAAGGAGAGTGCTGTCCCACCTGCCTGTCCGGTTCTGCTTGGACACCTCTCCCGCGGGTCACCTTCTGAAGGCACCCCCCTTCTTTCACCCCTTCTGCGCTCCAACCCAGCAGCACCTCTCCCTGACCTTCCTCCTCCCTCTGACCTGCACACACATCCTGGTAACTCAGCAGCCTCCTGGTTGTCCCGCTGGGGACAGGCATTCAGGATTCATACCCGCCTGGCCCTCAAATGCAGGCTTCTGAAGGGCCTCCTGCACCCCCGGAGCATTTTCCACATCCTTCCCTGGGCACACCCACCCGGCGAGCAGACAGCGCCCAGGGAGGCCGCTTACGTGTTGGATCAGCGTCTCCACAATCTTGTAGCGGTCAGGCATGTGGGTCACCATATCTGCCATGTTGTCCTCAGACGTCCTCACCAGCGTCGGCCCGAAGACCAGGGCTAAGTTCCGGGGCTCCATCTGGGCAGGGGAGGGAAGCGGATCGGTGTTAGTATCCCTGTGAGCTTTGACCTCCAGGCCCCTGAGTCTCCCCAACTCTGGGCCCCTCTGGCCCCCAGCCCGACCACTTCCTGAGCTGGTCCTGGCCTGGGGCTATGTGCCTCCTTGCTGGGCATGGAGGTGCCTGGTAAGTAGAGAATAGGCCGGATTTCAGCCCCATTCAACCCCAGGCCCAGCTCTCACGGGCAGTTCCCCACCTCTACACCTGTACTGTCTAGCAGTGGCAGCAGCCAGAGGGAAGACCCTCTGGACGTCCCAAGGGTGTTTTGGACTGGCAGGAATCCTGTATGTCCCCTCATTCTCCCCCACTGCAGAACCAGAAGATATAGGGGTTTGCTTACAAAAACGCAACGCAAGGGACCCAAGCTCAGTCAGAGGGTAGATTCCATCAGACACAGAGTCTGAGGCTCTCCACCTCTGAAGACCCTCAGAAATTCAGGAGCCGGCTCAGGAAGAACTGGCCAGTATATGGTGGCAGTGGGACAGAAGGACCCCCTGGGTCGGAGGGCGGAGCCAGTGAAGCTTGAGATTATCTGACCTGGAGGAGCTTATTGAATAGAATATGCTGAGGAGACCCCACTAGGCTTCCCTCCCCCACAGTTCAAACTGGAGCTGGACCCACCTTGTTTTTCTCCGAGTGGTCGGCAATGGTCTTCAGATGACTCACGAGGAATTTGAGTGTTTCATAGTAGTGTCCTGGGAGATCCCGGATCTGGGTGGGAGAAAGAAGGGGCATGGGGCCAGACTGTGATGGCCCCCCACCGCCCCCCAAAGGGGCTCCACTGCCATGCCTCTGGAACCCACTCTCTAACTGTCCCCCGTGGATAGATGGAGAAATTGAGGCCCTGAGTGGAGAAGGGCTTGCCAAGGTCACAGGGGAAGCTGGTGGCACTGGGCTTGGGCTCCTGGGGCTGCGGTGCTCGCTTGTCCAGTCTGCCCTTGGCCCAGCAGCAGCCCCTCTCCTTACCAGCTTCCGCAGCGTCTTCAAGCGCTCCCTCGAGTCTTCAATGCGATTGGCCTCGATGAAGTCGTTGTATTTGTCTAGAACAGTGAGGATTCTTTAGAGAGGGGGGCTTCCAGGCTGAGGAGGCCCTGCGGGGAGGCCATGTTTGTGCTGAGGTTGTTCAGTTGGTGGGAGGGGGGCTCCAGGGTCTTGTGTTCATGTGACCGAACCCACCGCAGCTGCCTTCGGGGGTGCGCCTGACCTGGAGTAGCCCAGGGGTGCTTGTTTGGGGAGAAATGAGACCTCAGCTGCCTGTTGACCCTGGAGAAGAGGTCCCTGCCCCAGGCTCCAGGACAAGGACACCATGACGTTAGAAGAGAGGTTACCTAGAAAGCGGGAGGGCCCATTCAGCCTCCAAACACCCCTCCCCATCTGTATCAGGGTTCCCCCACCTCCCCTCAGAAGAAGTCCACGGGGAACTTTAAAAAAGGGAACTGAAGTTCATCCTGAAATACACCTGGATGAGAGAATGTGCAAAGACAGCCAAGAATATTCTCCAAGGGAAGAATGATGAGGAAGGACCCGCCCTGTGAGAAACTGAGATGTACTAAAAAGATCGTACAGCTCAAGCAAAGTGACGCAGACAGGGAAAGGGGACGAAGGGTCAGGATTGAAAGGAGGGAGACAGGCCCTGTGGATAGACATGAAAAAGTGTGTCCGACTCTTTGTGGCCCTCTGGACTGCAGCCCGCCAGGCTCCTCTGTCCATGGGATTCTCCTGGCAAGAACACTGGAGTGGGTTGCCATTCCCTTCTCCAGGGGATCTTCCCGATAGCACTTCAAGTCAGTGGGGAAGGATGGTGGTGTCAATAATGTCCCGGGGACTATTAGCTATCCTGTTGGGAAAATAAATCCATTTCTAGCTCACGTAATACACAAACAAATTTAATTGTATTACAGAGTCAAAAATAATACTTATTTAAGTATTGGGAAAAATAAGAAAATATTTTTATAATCATAAGGTCTTCCTAAACACTCATGTTTATGCATGTATCTCAGTACAGAATCCATTAAAGGTTAATCTCCTAGTAATGACAGAAATGAAAATGAAAACAATGGTGAGGTGCATTTCCCCTCTCTGATCAGCAAAACTTTAAAATATTAATAACATCATCCAGTGTGATGGGGACGTGGGAAAGTAAAATATCTTACACCGCTAGCGGCAGTGGGAACTTGGGTCAGCTCCCCCTTATGCAACCTGACTTTAGCTTTCAAAAATGCTTTCCAGGACTCTGACCCAGCGAGTCCATGTCTAGGAATCTACCTCTGGGACCCTGGTCCAGGCATGCAGGGACACAGTCAAGGAAAGTCATTATAACATGTATTGAAATAGCAAAAATGTGAAGACAATCTAAATATCCATCAGTAGGAGTGATTGAGCTTCCCCGGTGGCTCAGTGGTAAAGAATCTGCCTGCCAAGGAGGAGACACGGGTTCGATCCCTGGGTTGGGAAGAGCCCATGGAGAAGGAAATAGCAACCCACTTCAGAATCCTTGGCTGGGAAATCCCACGGACAGAGGAGCTTGGTGGGCCACAGTCCATGGGTACCAAATAGTCAGACACGACGCAGCAACTAAACAACAAGGGGAGTGATTAGACAACTTATTGTCTATTCAGGCTGGGAAACACTATGTGGTTGATTTAAAAGGAAAACAAGGTCGAGCTCTTTGTACTGACACGAATGAATCTCAACATTAACGAGCCTCCTTCTGCTGAGAACCACTCCAGCAGTGGAGCCACTCGCTCACAGGACTGGCAACTGGCTGTGTCCGTCTTGTCCCAGCTCATGTCGGTGACAGCAGATTGGGATCCTGAGCCAGCCATGGCAGGAGTATCTATACTACAGCAACTGGAAAGTGCTGTCATCACAGCTTTACCCATTTCAGAGTCAGATGAGACCGCTACCAGCTCGCCGCTCGACTCACCCAGCTGCAAGCCCTATGGAGGCACGTGTCTCTGTCACACGTGTCAGAGGAAAAAGGAAAGTGAAAGTCGCTCAGCCGTGTCCCACTCTTTGCGACCCAGGCCAGAATACTGGAGTGGATAGACTTTCCCTTCTCCAGGAGATCTTCCCAACCCAGGGATCGAACCCAGGTCTCCCACATTGCAGGAGGATTCTTTATCAGCTGAGTCACAAGACAAGCCCCGAGTTAACAGGGTCTGGAAGCAAACACACTGCACTGTTAACAAGGAGCTCAGCAAACGGCCAGGAGCTGGGCTCTGGGGACAGACGCCTGGGGTCGAATTCTGGCTCTGACACTTAGAACCGCTGTGACCTCGGGCAAGTCACTTAGCCTCTCTCTGTGCAGCAGCTCCCTCATCTATGGGGTGGAAATAATAGTACCTACTCATGGATTTCTGGGAATAGTGCCTGGCACACAGTAAATGCCCAGAAAGTGTTAGGATAACCTCTGTGGACAGGAAATGGGAAGATGACTGTGTTCACTTTATTTATATCGGTACTGATGAAGGTTTTTTACAAGCATGTGTTTCTTTTGTATTAAACCCCCAAAGTAAAACCACACACTCAATTTAAAAAGCAGTCAGGATGCAGCATAGACAGGTATTCCCTCCCCCTTCCATCCTCCACGTCCGCCCCCAACTCACCATCGGTGAAAAGAGGCTCAGGTAGCTTTCGGAAGAAGGACTTGAGCAGGCTGCTGATCACGTTGAGGTCTTGCCAGCGCTGGGGAGGGGGCAAAGACAAAAGGCTGCAGTCAGGCCCTGCCCCGGTGCCCACGCCTCCATGCTGGTCCAGCCCTAGAGCCCAGTCCAGCCTGGTTCTGGCCTTCTCTGGGATCTACTGATACCATACCCAGCTCTGCCCAGACCAGGGGTCACAGGGCTAAGAATACCCATTAAGCAGAACAGAGTCCACAGCTAGGCCCAAGCCCCTTGAGCCCCTAGCCCCAGCACCCCCTGCTCCAGCCAGCCCAGTGGGCTTGGACACTCATCCCTCCACAGAGAGAACATGCCTTCCCTGCTGCAGGCACTGTGGGGGACAGAAGTGAGCAAAACCCACCCCTACATGAGCCTGCCCATTGGACCTGCTGATGCCAACTCCTGCTGGTCTAGATCACGAATTCTCAAGAAGGGACGTTGGAATTGTTTGGTTTTTACAACTGGAGCACGCCACTGGCATCGAATGGACAGAAGCCTGGGATGCTGCTGAACTTCCTCCAGTGCACAAGACAATTTCCCACAAAAAAAGAGTTTTTCTCCCCAAAGCGTTAAGGCTGAGAAACTGGGCTAAACAAATGGTTGTTGAACACAAGAATCAACAGCCGGGTCAGTGTCCCTTCTGTGCACCAAGGGGCGCCATCACCCAATGCAAAGTCCTCCCTGGATAGGAACTGCTCAGAATAAAGCATGTTCAGAAAGCAACAGAATCCTCCAGCAAAGACACACAACTCAGCAATATAGTACTCATTACAATGGGTCCATAGCTTGCTTTTTTCTTCTTAACTGACAGTTAATTGAATTTCCATCGACAAGCCCAAGTGCAACAGGTCGCTACATGACATCCTCTTTCCTGTCCTACACCCCAGGTCTGCCAGGGACAGACACCACCACTCTGCAGCTCAAACTTCTGGCTCCTTTCCTACCCCTCCTTCCCTCTCATGCAGCCAAGTCCTAGAGCTGCTCCCATCCTCCTTATCCCCCTGGGACCACTGAGTCCTCCTGACCCCCTCTCCCACAAGATGGGTAATTTCTTCCCTAGACATCCTGCTCTGGGCCTCCTTAGTTTATATCCATTGAGGTTAAGTGAAAGGTGCTTAGTCATGTCCAACTCTTTGCAACCCCATGGACTATACAGTCCATGGAATTCTCCAGGCCAGAATACTGGAGTGGGTAGCCCTTCTCTTCTCCAGGGGATCTTCCCAACCCAGGGACCGAACTGGGGTCTCCCACATCGCAAGCCGATGCTTTTCCAGCTGAGCCACCAGGGAAGCCCACACACCCATTAGGCATAAGCTAAAGCCCTACTTCTCAAACCCTACTCTCATTAATGCCTCCCTAACTGAAGAACCATCCCAGGCTCCCCACTTTCCATTAGTTCAAGGTCAAAGGCTTTAGTGAAGCCACCAAAAGCCCTCTGTCCTCGGCCCTGGGCCTCACCCTCCCCACTGCCAAGCCCAAGCGGTGGGTCCACTCTCTGTCCTGACACTCAGATCCTTCTCTGGAATACACAGTCTGGTCCCTAATGAGAACCAGCCTTTTCTCTTGTCTACTATTTCACATGTGCTCATCTTGTCTCCCGAGCTCCTTCCCAAGGGCAGGAAGACTGTCTTATGTCTTCACATACAGCTTCAGAGTATGTGACTCATAGGACTTTACTGCCCAAATTCATGATTTTCTGAAACATCTTTTCCAGCAGAGTCTCTTTTGTCCAGTAAAATGATCCAAGAAAACCCAATGTGAAAAAAATCGACATTAAAAAAAAAACAGACAGAAGGACTTCCCTGGTGGTCCAGGGTGAAGAGTCTGCCTGTCCATTCAGGGGAGGGCAGGTTTGATCCCTGGCCCAGGAGGATTCCACGTGACACGGGGCAACGAAGCCTGTGTGCCATGCCTGCTGAGCCCACGCGCTGCAACCATGGAAGCCGATGCTACTAAAGCCCGAGTTCCCGAGGGTCCCTGCCCCGCACCGAAAGAAGCCACTGCAATGAGAAGCCTGCACACCACGAGGAAGAGGAGCCCCTGCTGGCGGTAACTAGAGAAAGCTCACCCAAAGCCACGAAGACGCAGCACAGCCAAGGATAAAATAAATAAAAAGTAGACAGAGCAAAGCAGGTTACTCTAGTTCAGGCAGGGACGCAGGTCCTGACCTGCCCTCAGCCTCCCACAGCACCTCTGGGGAACCTTAGGATTCTGGGAAACACTGGCCCTACTGCAAACTCTTTTTTTAATGGAAATGTTTATTTGGATATTTCCCCCAGTTTTATTGTGATATAATTGACATTTAACCTGCTGCAAACTCTTTTTTTTTTTTTTTTTGGCTTAAACAACAGAGATGTCTTTTCTCACAACTCTGGAGGCTGGGAAATCTAAGATCCAGGTACCGGCCCATTCAGTTTTTGGTGAGGGCTCTCTTCCTGGTTTGCAGGCAGTCACCTTCTTGCTGTGTCCTCACGAGGTGGAGAGGGTGAAGACAGGAGCTCTTCAGTGTCTCCTCCCACAAGGACACTCACCTTATCATATCGCAGCCTGACTTTATTTTACCATAATTACCTCCCAATAGACCCTATTCCCAAATACAGTCATGCTGGCAGTTTGGGCTTCAATGTATGAATTTTGGGAGGACATGATTCAGCTCACAGCACAAGAGAAAGGGGAGACGATAGAGTAGAATTCTGGAGGAAATACCAAAACAGGATTGTGAGCACAGAGACATTAACGTTTCTCTCTATAGCTGAAGAGGACAAGTTGTAATGAAAGCACAGAAACATTTTTAGACAGGACAGACATTTTGGGAGTTTGCATTAGATGGCCTTGACCTCTGGAAGGCTGCACTCTTCCTCCCCAGTCTGCTGTTACCCACCTTTCAGAGTTATTTGACATTTACTTTATATACTCGGTCCAGGATTTTTAGATGTAATCACTAAGAAAAACTGGTCAAAATGTGCTTTCTCTATCTTAACTGAACCAGAGTCCTTCTATGTAATTTTTTTCCTGCTTTAAACATAACTTATCGTGAAAATTGAGGTCTAATTGATGCTCAGTATTATATAAGTTTCAGGTGTGTACAGCATGTGTGTGCCAAGTTGCTTCAGTCATGTCCAACTCTTCGTGACCCCATGGACTGTAGCCCACCAGGCTCCTCTGTCCATGGGATTCTCCAGGCAAGAAAACTGGAATGGGTTGCCATGCCCTCATCCAGGGGATCTGCCTGACCCAGGGATCAAACTTGCGTCTCTTACATCTCNCAACTCTTCGTGACCCCATGGACTGTAGCCCACCAGGCTCCTCTGTCCATGGGATTCTCCAGGCAAGAAAACTGGAATGGGTTGCCATGCCCTCATCCAGGGGATCTGCCTGACCCAGGGATCAAACTTGCGTCTCTTACATCTCCTGCATTGGCAGGTGGGTTCTTTACCACTAGCGCCACCTGGGAAGCCCCCAGGTATATATCATAGTGATTCACAATTTTTAAAGGTTATATTCCATTGTTATTATAACATGTTTCAAACTCTTAAGTGTGGTTGTCAGATCCCTTCACAAGCTAGTCTTGTCTCATCTGATCAGCCACCCACACTTGCTGCAACTCGAGAAGAGCCTGGACAGCGATGAAGACCCAACACAGCCAAAAACAAGCAAACAAACAAACAAATAAACATCGTGAAGCTGAAGAAGGCAGGAACAAGGAGGAGGAGAGTGTACAACAGACCACATAACCAAGGCCTGGAACACGTGCCACCTGGCCCTTTACGGAGAAGGCATGGTGACTGCCAGCAAGCCTTCAGGGCCACGCTTTCCCCAGGCCATTTCCCTGCCAGGAGGGCCCTCTTCTGGCTTTCCCTGGCTTTCATGAACTCTACTCATCCTCCAGGCCCCAAAACCTATCACCCGCCACCCTCTGCTTCAGGGCTCCCAGGCCCTGACCACATCCACCTGTTGGGCTGCAGCTGGGTGAGGCCCATCCCTGCAGCTGGTCTGCAAAGGCAAGTCCCATCATGCCCATCTTGATGCCTTGGCCCAGTGCCGGGCACACCACAGGGTACAATGAACACATCACACCCCCTCTCATGGACCAACCCCAGAGTCAGACTCACCTCATCCTGCAGGTTGATGTCCCCGGGGCCACGGTTGAGCTGCTCCTGCAGGCTGGACACCACTGCATTGTTGCCTGGGACTCGGTAAATGCCCGTGGACTCCAGCCCCCGTGCCTCCACAATTCGACAGCATGCAGCCACGATCAAGGGGACACGCTGGAGACACAGGCAGGGCAGGGGTGTTAGGGAGGGTAAGAACAGCATTCTCCGGGAAAGGATACTTGCAAATGATACGACTGATCAATGAGGGATTAATAGCCAAAATACATAAACAGCTCGTACAACTGAACATCAAAAATACAAACAACCTGAGAATTCCCGAGTGGTCCAGTGGTTAGGACTCCACCCATCCACTGCTGGGGACCCAGGTTTGATCCCTGGATGGGGAACTAAGATCCCGCAAGCCATAGGTCAAGGCCAAAAACAATACAGATGACCCAATTAAAAAATGGGCAGAAAAACTGAACAGACATTTTTCTAAAGAGGAAATGCAAATGGCCAACAGGCATATGAAAAAATGCTCAACACCACTCGTCACCAGGGAAATGCAAATCAAAACCACAGTGAGGTATCGCCTCAGACCTGTCAGAATGGTTGTCATCAGAAAGACCACAAATAACAAAAGCTGGCGAGGATGAGAAGAAAAGGGAATCCCTGTACACTCTTGCTGGGGATGTAAATTGATGCAGCCGTTGTGGAAAATGGCATGGCGATTTCTCAAAAAACTAAAAATAGAGTTACTATACAATCCAGCACGGAAGAACTGATGCTTTTGAACTGTGGTGATGGAGAAGACTCTTGAGATTCCCTTGGACTGCAAGGGGATCCAACCAGTCCATCCTAAAGGAAATCAGTCCTGAATTTTCATTGGAAGGACTGATGCTGAAGCTGAAACTCCAATACTTTGGCCACCTGATGCAAAGAACTGACTCATTGGAAAAGACCCTGATGCTGAGAAAGATTGAAGGCAGGAGGAGAAGGGGATAACAGAGGATGAGATGGTTGGATGGCATCACCGACTCAATGGACATGAGTTTGAGTAAATTCTGGGAGTTGGTGATGGACAGGGAGCCCTGGCGTGCTGCAGTCCATGGGGTCACAGAGAGTCAGAGATGACTGAGCGACTGAACTGAACTGAACTGACTGATGATCCAGCGATTCCGCTCCTGGATGTATATCCGGAAAAAAATAAACCACACTAATTTGAAAAGATACATGCAACCAGTGTTCATAGCATCATTATTTAAAGCTTCCAAGATATGGAAGCAACCTAAATGTCCATCAACAGATGAACGGATATAGAAGATGTGGTACATGTATACAATGTAATACTACACAGTCATAAAAAAGAACAAAATTTTGCCATTTGCAGCAAGATGGACAGACTCGGAAAGCATTATGCTCTGAAATAAGTCAGAGAAAGGCAAATACTGTATATCACTTATATGTGGAATCTAAAACATAAAATAGTGAATAGAACCACAGCAAAAAAGCAGACTCAGAGATGTAGAGAACAAAGCGGTGGTTATCAGTAGGGAGAGCGAGGTGGGCAGGGGCAAGACAGGGGTAGGGGGTTTGAGGTACAAACTAGTGGGTATAAAATAAGCCACAAGGATATATTGTACAACACAGGGAGCATAGCCAATATTCCATAATAAGGATAAATGGAGCATAACCTTAAAAAATTGTGAATCACTACATTGTTCACCTATAACTTACATAATATTATATAACTATACTTTAATGAAATACAATTTAAAAAAGAACAGTGTTCTCCACCAGTGGGGCAGAGAAAGGCCAGAACCCCATGGAGGGTAGTTACTAAAGGCTCTTGCTGCCTCCAGTCTGGGAGCCAGCAATCACACCAAAGCCTTGCCATGATCTGGGGAGGAGCACCAGCTGGGAATCAGTGACCCTGACTCAGCTCTGTGCTCCCTTCCTGGGCGGCTTCCCCAGCTGTGTCCATAAGATGAGGTGGAGAGATGGTTCCAAGGTCCCTGGCAGCTCTGACCCTCTGTGCCTCAGTTGCCCCACTCCCCTCTGACCCTGGAGTGCGGCAGGAACCCACCTGGTTCTCCATGGCTGGCTGGCACTCCTCCAGTCGGACCCCAAATGCCCTGGGGGCTGCCTTCTTGTTCTTCTTGATGATGTTGATGCCCCAGGGGGTTTTGGAGGTGGAGACACTGTCATCTGGGGTTGGAGGAGGCAGAGAGAGCCAGGGTGAGCTAGGGGCCCAGGGCGGGGCAGCAACCACACTTGGTCACAGATACTTGTACATCACATTCACACACTGGACGTAAGGGGACTCCTTCAGAAAGGCAACCAGGATGCTAAGGGCTGATGGGAAATTATACTATCCCAACAGAGAAGGCCAAAGTCATGAGAGTGTTCACCCTGGGGAAGGGAGGCCTCAGAGTGATAAGGGGACTTCTGTATGGGCTCAGGCACTGACAACAAGGTGGGCGCCACAGATTCTGGTACAACCAAAGAAAGAACTTTCTAATGGTCAAAAGTGTGTGAAGTTGGAAAAGGCTGCCTCCAGCTCCTGAAAGGACACAAGCAGAGACTGGAGGACTACCCAGCTGGGATGTCCTGGAGGGAAATCAGGCTCCAGGCCCTTCCACCCCTGAGACCCTCAGAGCCCCCAGACCCTCACAGGCATACACACATGGGCAGATACATGAGGATAACCACGGCACACACCCACATGCATACCACCCCCTTGGCAGCCACCTTCCTACCCTTGCTTCCTGCAGGCTGGTCCTGAGTTCTGAAGCCACGTGCCGTACTCTGTTTGAGGAACTCAGGCTTGAGTCCCCCCAGGCCACGAGAGCCTTTGGGGGAAGAATCAGCTTTGGGCCCAGAGCTATGGCTGTGTAGGAAGAGGGGAGAGGTCTTCACTGGGGAGGTCCAGCATGCCACCTGCCCTGGCCTCCCATCTCTTCAGATCTCTCCTCCATCCCCAAGCCCATTCCCCCCATGCCCGTCTGGGGACTGGAGGCCTCAATGCCCCTCTGCCCTCCCTGCCCCAAAGAGAGGGCAATTCAGGGGCTGCCCTCAGGTCTGGAGGTGGGCCAGGAGAATGACCTCTGCCTGGGGTGTCCCCCACCCTGTGGCCAGGACAAGGACTGGGCCTTACCTCACTTTGCGATAATCATTAAGCTTCTTGCTGATCAGAGCTTGGTTGGCACAGCCGGGGTCCTGGAGGAAGGAAAGAGAAAGCAGATCCCATCAGTGCCCATGGCCAACCCACAAGGACTTCTCCCTGGCCCCTGCCTCAGCTTTGCCTCCCCCTCTCTTCCATCTGCCAGCTGGAGGGGACAGACCCCGGAGCAAGAAAGACCAGGGCTGGACTCCTGAGCACCCCCTCACCAGCCGTGTGACCTTGAGTAATCCACTTAACCTCTCTGAGCCTCAGTCTCCTCCTTGGAGAGATAATATGGCAACCTCAGGGTTGNTGGGAGGGATTGGGGGCAGGAGGAGAAGGGGACGACTGAGGATGGGATGGCTGGATGGCATCACCGATTTGATGGACGTGAGTTTGACTGAACTTCGGGAGTTGGTGATGGACAGGGAGGCCTGGCGTGCTGCGATTCATGGGGTTGCTAAGAGTCGGATACAACTGAGTGACTGAACTGAACTGAACTGAAGCAGATATGTTACAAACAAAGGATACCTGTTTGTTGATGTCACAGAAGTGGTTTTAGTTTTTCCTCAGGAAGCCATGCAGTGACTACTGTCTTTCCCTTTGAAATGAAATTCTTCTGCCTGGAATGTAGAGGAACCTCAGAGAATAAAACAGAGAGTCATCGATCAGGTCTTCCTCCCTCAACACCCGTCTTTGTCTTACAGTGGCCAGCGCATCCCAGTTTAAGGGGGAATGGTGGCTTTTGGCCCAGAAGGTTGACTTTGAATTTTTTGTCCTCCATAACCACCATGTGCAGGTCCTTTGTGTGCCTCACCAGTCATTTGGGTGGGGCAACCTAAACCCCTGACAAGCTGAACTAGTATTTTGTTCACGCCTTCGAAAGTCTGCATGGTAAGGAAGCCACAGCTCACACTGTCAGGCTGTGGTTGGGGTTTGACCCAGCATTTCACTGTCCCAGCATCCCTCTTGCCTGGCTTTACAGAGTATGTCATCCACGGCGCGTGCACTCACTTGATTCCTGGCCATGTTTTTAAGCCTTTTGAAGTGCCAGGAGCCCAGCATGTTGCCTATGGAAGATTCATTGAGATTTAACACATATTTTCATATGACACAGCTGCCAAAATGAGGAAAAATTGCTTTAACCGGCAAAGTAAAATATACCACCCGAGGTTTTGCTCAGTATGGATCCAAATATACACATTTTCATGGACAGTTGAATTTAAATTCTGAACACTTTAATTATAATATTAAAAAATAATATAACTACATGACAAACTGAGGAAATGGGGAAATGGTCTATGCCCTAAATTTAGGTCCATCACCTAAATACAGCAATTATTTTCATTCGGTCTTTTTCCTAATCCCTATTTTTTTTACAGAGCTGTATCGTGGTATAATACACATTTTATCTTTTTTGTTCCTTCAGATTAACTTTTCCACATTGCTGCATAGCTATCATACGTAACCTCATCTAATAGAGAAGAGGCTGTCCCATGGTTTACTTAACTGTGCCTTTTTGTAAAAGATCTAGACTGTTCAGTTCTGCTAACTGAACAGGTGGCTAACATCCACTCCTGTTCAGTTTGTCTTTGTTGAAGAAGCCACTACAGGTTGTAACCCTTCCAGTTGTGACCAGGATAAGCCAGTGGTTCCAGGCACTGCTTGTCTCTGGATGCATGTTTGTATTTTTCTGCTGTGATGTCATAATGGCCTTCAAGTGACCACTAATTACTTTTTTTAACAAATAAAATGTTTCCTCTAGACTTGTGACATCTCTTAGAATTTAAGTTAGACTTTTGGAAAGCCTTCAAACCACATTGCTTTCCCTTTTGGTATTTGTACTGCCCCATTTACTGATGGCCCACAATGTATGCTAGTGACAGAACAGAAGTAGGAACTGACTTTAGGACTCTGGCCCTTGAGAAGTTGTTCAGAGAGAAGAAGCTTGAGAAAAGATTAGACTGACATGGTCAGGAGTAAATCTTGTTCCAGCCTGCTGACGGAGAACATGCACAGCTGTTTTCCCATCTACAGAAATTTTATAAAGAGTTTGGCACCATGGTTTGATAGGGATGGCATTTTAATGACTAGGGTCAGGCTAGGAGGAGCCCTGTCAGCCAAGTTAACCTAACTCTTTGGAGCAGTCCCCACATCACCCAGGGATGCACAATGGAATTGTAACTGGGTGTTAACAGACTCTGATATGAGAAAGGCGTGGCTTTATCTTTAGAGAAGAAGCCTAGGTGGCTAACGTCCACTTCTAGATAAATCTGATCTAATAAAAATACAGATTGCCCCAGACAGAAGTGGGATGAACCCTGGAAGTTTTTACACCAGTGGATGCAGGGTTTTGTATTAGAGCTGGGCTGCTGTGTTGCTCCAGAGAAAGAGGAATAAGTGAGTGAGTGCTGATTTTATTTTTTAAAAACACTTTAGAAGGACTCCTTAGCTTGAGCATACAAAGGAAGCCTTTAGAATCCCAGAGCAATGAGAGTATGGCAGTGGTGGCGGGGGGGTGGAGATAATAAAAGTCCCCCTCTTCATCCAAAGGGAAAAGAAGAGTGGCTTCTGAAACCAGAATCCTCACCTCTGCAACCTCTTCACAATTCATCACACGTTCAGCACTGAAGGAAGAGGATGGACCCTTTGGTCATATGAGGAAATTAATGCTGCACCAGGTTACACTGGGTTTGCTTTTTTCAGTGACTGAGCCGAGTCTGGTGGTCTCAGCCTCCTAGTTGTTCATCACACTGCCCGTCAACTGCAGGGCTGACAGTCATTCATGGCAGGGCAGGGGGTTGGGTGGCATAGATGGAGGGCACTAACAAGGTGGCATCACAGTCCTTTAAAAGCAAGTGTTGTTTCAGGTCAGACTAACTAAAAAGATGGAGATGGGTGTTTCAGAGGAGAATTCTGTATCCTGGCTTGCCTCTAGAGGAAGGGAGAGCCATATGGCAGCTCCTTCCTAACTGTAAGCCCTGAATCCTACAGACTGGAGGTGGAAGTGAGGAAGGTGGAGGATGGCTGTAACAAATAGGCATCTGAAGTATCACCTAATGCCTCCACCACTGCCACCCCATCTTTAGGGGGAACTTGAAGCGCTAACCCATAGAAGACAACCAAAAAGCAGAAATGAAAAATGATGGACAACTAGGAATCTTCTGGGGAAAGGAAGATCTCAAGTCCCTGAAACATTAATTAAAGACTCTTATTGTGGGAGTGTGCAGGCAGCGGCCCATCACACTCAGAGGTCTAAAACCCATGACACAGGGTTTCGAGGGATCAGGTCTGAGGGGGTCTGGGAGATGGGAAGTGGGCCATGGGAGAACCAGACTAGAATGTTACAGCACCTAGTTAATCGGTAGCCAGTCTATCACATTAAATATCCAGCCGTCATGTATTACCTTTCAAGTGAAAATGAATAACTCCCATTAAGAGCAAAATGGGTTTGAAGTCAATTCGAGACAGATTAAAGTACTGTTATGAATGTGTGTGTTGGGAGGAGGAGGGGTCTGTATGTAATATGCTTGTCCTTGTACTTTTTAAATAATAGATGTTCTACGAACTTATGTAGACCAGGTTACCAAGATACTGGGGTTAAAGGTCACAAGATGTGCATTCTGGGAAGAGCATCCACTTCCTGGAATATTTCCTGCATTTCACTTTTTTTTCCCCTCAAAATTATTGTGTGGCCTTATGATTTTAATGAACAAAACTGATTTTTTACAACTGTTTATTAAAGCACACATCTGTAATGACAGCACCTTGTGTATCCACGTCAGAACAAATCTCAAAGCTGGAAACACATGCTGTGTAACTAGACCAGATGAGACAGAAAGCAGTCTGACCGAAGAGTAGAAATGAGGCTTTCCATACCAAAGGCCTCTATGTGGAGTCAAATGATATTTCAGTGAGGGCAGCGGTCAGTGGTATGTCTTGTCTTGCTACCATTTTTAGGATTTTTCTTCTTGCCTCTTGTAATGAGATTCTGAAAAATGGAGTTCTCCATCCAAAACAAGTGAGAGGGCCAGCCTTAAGCTACTGACCAGGTTTCGGAATAACCAGATCTGACCACTTGAGGATTTGTGTTTATGCGAGAGGAGCTCTGCTTATTTATCCTGGTTAAACCTTGTTAGCCCAGCTGTTTTCTCATCCAGATCTTGCAGGTCTCTTTCCATGATTCAGAGAACTCCTTCCGCCACTGCTCTGTGCCCACTGTTTGCTGGTTAAGCCTCAGGTGGCCCTCCTCCCTCGTCAGTGTTTTGTCTTTCTGGTGACATGGGGGTGAGAGGGCATGGTCTGGGCAAGCAGACAGGCAACTCTCTCTCTGAACCACCTACTCTGAGTAAACTCTTGTGTCTGGAGCGTTGGCTCGTTTAGAAGTTGGATTCATGCCCTGCCTAGTTCCACTCTTAAGTTACGTCTCCCCGCCAAAAGCAAGTTGCTGAACCAAAGCTTGATTTTTTGCATGTGAACAGATACATGCAAAAAATCAAGCTTTGGTTCACATTGATTGGGTCTCCTTTGATTTCAAGAGCTGTGACAATAAAGTTGGGAGCATACCGTTGATTACATCAATGAGAGTCTGTCTGGTTCTTGGGTTGACTCGTGGTTGGCAGAGCAGTTGGTGAGACTTCCCCAGCCACCCTCATGAGCCAGCAGGTTGTGTCTTGATCAGCAGGGAGGGGGGTCAGAACAGACTGAATGTAGGTTTATCCAACTCAAAGCTTTTTAGTCCATTTCTTCACCTTTTTTCCTTGGTGTTCAGTTGTTAAAGTGGTGTAGTAACAGAAATTCATAGGCAACGAAAAGCAATGCCTGCTTCTTTCCCACCGTGCCTGATAAACCCATCCAGATGCTCATCCTCCTTTAATCTGGGTGTTTCACAAACACCCTGAGCTATGAAAGAATGTTGACTCTCACCCAGCATGCACCCTCTGGGAGCTGGCCTGGCCTGGCTACTGGATTACATCTTCTGCTTTTCCTTCCAGCATCATCAAGCCAAGCAGAGAAGGAGCTGACAGATTCTCCCGCAACCTCCAAACGCATCTCCTTCCCAGGTAGCTCGGAGTCCCCTCTTTCTTCAAAGCGACCAAAAACATCAGAGGAGACCAAGCCGGAGCAGGTGAGGCCTGGAGGGGCTGTGCTGTGGGAGAGTATTTCAGATACCTGGTGGGAGTGGGATGGGGAGTGAAGTCTCCGGTGGGCGGGCATGGGACAGACACTGTTGCCGTGGGAACTGGAGTCAACCGGCGGGTGGCTATGTCCCCCACAGATGTACCAGTGTCCCTACTGCAAGTACAGCAATGCCGACGTCAACCGGCTGCGCGTGCACGCCATGACGCAGCACTCGGTGCAACCCATGCTCCGCTGCCCCCTCTGCCAGGACATGCTCAACAACAAGATCCACCTCCAGCTGCACCTCACCCACCTACACAGCGTGGCGCCCGACTGTGTGGAGAAGCTCATCATGACGGTAAGGCAGCCGGGAGCAGCACCTCAGGGCTCTTCTCCCCCCAGGGGTCAAGGGTGGCACTGTGACGTGGACAGGATGCTGTGCTGCTGGACACCAGAGCCAGGACAGAGTTGGAAATGTCAAAGATGGTCCTGTGACCACTGTCAACCTTAGTCTTAGCATGACGGTGACCCAAAGGGCTCTGTGTTTCTCAGCATCCCTCATCATCCTCTCCCCTCCAGATGCAGAGGCCTGGGGGGAGTTAACTGCAAGATGGTATTCAGGTTCTCCAGGCCTTTCCTGAGCAAGTCATATTCTAGGTTGTTCTTAGATTCATTATGTTTCATTTCATCCTCACAGCCACTCTGTTTAAAAAAAGGCTTGACACGTTTACATCATGGCTGAAGAAACTGAGGCTCAGAGAAGTTAATTGCTGTGATGCCACTTTTAGGTGGCAAAGTTGAGATTTGATCCCAGATTCTCCCACTCTAGGAATGCAGCCCCATGACAGGGGAGTCCCTCGGGTGGATGCTTTCGTTCTCAAGGCAGGAAGATGCTCATTTGGGTAGCACATGTTGATTCATGAACAAGGGCTTTGCATTTTGAACATGAAGTTGCTATACTTGGCGGGGCATGGCTCTAAGTGGCCACTGTAAACATGGCCCAAAAGATTAACACAAAGATTTAAATATAACATAATATGAAAACTTTTCAAAATTATGCAGGTGATACTAATGTATGTCCTAAGTGATGTTTCATCATGAGGAATATACTTTTGTTGCTGCGTCAGGGGAACTTTAGCAGCCAATGGGAAACTATGGTGACCTATGTGCTGCAAGTGTGACTTTCCATGGGTATTTTCAAATAGATTGGTGAACATGCTGAAAGATTCTCTATAAGTGGAGACTTACTTTGTGGATGGTGGGTTTCTATGTTACAAGTTTCCTGGGAATTCTCTCCAGCCTTGGGATTTGCCTTAGGCTGTCATACTGGGTTGGCCAAAAAGTTCATTTGGGTCTAAGTAAAAATAAAAGACACATTTTCCCATTTTCACCAAAAACTAATGAGCAACCTATCTCCTAGATGAATGGACTTTTTGGCCAACCCAGGACTTCCCACAGCTGACCTGGAACCGTGGGAGCCTAAAGAAGCAGGAAGAGATGTGAGGAGACAGGCATTTTCAATACATTATTCTTTTGCTCTGGTGATTATTTTTCCTGTTTAATATCACACTGGTTTAGGAAATATTTGCCTGTAGTAATCTGTATGATTGGTTTACATTATTAGACAGTGTTTCATTTATATATTCTTAAGGACCAGTATATGAATTTTATCTCAAATAGCCATTGTTTGTCATATTAATTTTTTTATAACAGCAACAGTGTGGTACAAGGTACCACAGCAACAGTGTGGTAGCAAGTCTGATGGTCATTTGAGTCTTCTTCATTTAACAAGATGTTACTGCTGTGTTTGCTTGGGTCCTAAATACCTAAGATACTTGGTGATCTTGGTGTTATTCAAGCAGTGATTCTCAAATCCTTTTTGGGGGAGACTGGTGAATATGATTCAGTAGCCTACTGGGTATTCTATGCATGCTAGTTTGACATCCGTTATTAAGAACTCTTTCAAGTATTCTGCATGTTCAAAATTAAAAAAAAAAAAAATTGGCTGCACCAGGTCTTAGCTGCAGCAGGATCTGCAGTCTTCACAGTAGCATGTGGGATCTTTAGTCGTGACATGCGAACTCTTCTTTGTGGCTGTGGGATCTAGTTCCCCCTGCATTGGGAGCGATAAGACTTAAGCCACGGGACCAAAAGGTACATCCCTACATGTACAAAATTGTGTGTATAATGCCAGGGAGCATAAGGATACCCACAGTTCACCCAGGGAGCCAGGTTAATAATCCGTTTGAGAAGACTCCCCAAGAACATAATTGTGTAGGAGAAATGTGCTCCCTAAAGGGGCTGTGCTTGGCACCTCCTGTATACCTATATACTACCTCATTTTCCCACAGCACACAATGGAAGTGTTTTCTAGACATTTCTGAAAAAGTGTGCAAATTGTGGGAAATGTGCTGACTATAGGAGGTTCATTTGCTAGCAACAGGAGACAGTTCATGGATTCAGAAATAAAGTTGAAAGTTGTGGGAACTGTAATCATGAAAGGGTTTTACATTTGACTAAAGGTGTCTGTAAGGTCAGTTTGGTACCCTCTCTTTGCATGAATATGGAGTTATTGCATGGCTGTCGGTACAGAACTGGTTTCTTAAGTCATGAGGATGTTTTGTGTCAAGTTAAAGGAAGCAGTTCCATCTCCATCCTTTAGCAGGATCAGCAGGAAAAAGACAAGTAGCCAAGGTTGGAGGGGAGTTTGTGGCCATACTTTGGGGTGAACCCAGGCAACCTATTTGACAGCTGGACTGCTCATCTTGGTCTTTACCCTAACAATTAAGTAGCTGCCACTGTCCTCCCTCTGAAAAGTATGGTGTTAAAATGAAAATTTGAAATTGTTTTACAACTGTTTATAATGAACCTGTAGTTAAAATCATGCCCCTAGAGGCTATTTTTATGGCAACTTTATTAGAAAACTGTCCAAGGGGAAATACTGGTTAGACTTTTTGATGGTGTATCTGTTTGTTCCTGGCCATCTAGAGCGGGAAACTCTGAAAACAGCATGATGAGATATGCCCCTCAAATCAGAGCTCCATTTTCTAACCTGTATCATTAAGGAATGGTCAATGTCCAGTCATTCATCCTCCCAGAGGAGAAAGTTATGTTCACTTTATCTTTGAGTGGCCTGGATGAATGGCAGTGAGAGGAGTGAATCTTCTTCCTTGCCAGATGGTTTGACTGAATGCACTGTCTTGAGTGCAGACTAGGAAAACCTGGCAAAATCTACCAAACAGACACCTCCTGGCAGATGTGGTGTGTGTCCATGGTATCTGAAGCTGTAAATTCTGGTAAATATTTTTTGCTTTCTGGGCACAAGGTCTCAGGATCTGGCTTGAATTGGGTTTCAGTCTCTCTAAAAGTAAATTCCACCTTGATAAATGGAAATAGATTACTTTCTATACAATGTCTTTCCGTTCAGTTGTAAATGGAGAGTGTTTTGAGGAGGCTTCATTTAATAATACCTTATCAGACAGCTTTCAGGAACCTGCAGTGTCTAATATGTCTGTTGCTATGGTAACAGCTGCTTGCTTATGCTCTGCATCTCATATCTGTGTCCTCCATGGGCCCCCTTCTTTTTACTGATGAAGGGGCTTGAAAAATATTCTCCACTGGGAACAATTGTAGCTCTGGCCCTCTGCTATGGAAACTGCACCCACAGCAGTTCATTCTGCTGGGCCTGTGGGAAACAGAGCCCTTAAGGTTGTCTTTACACACATGGTAAGAAAGAAGGAAATCTATAAGGCTTAAGACAGTGAGACAAGTGCCCCTCCAGGCCCCACTGAGCGGCTGGTCCCCAACACCAGTAATATAGCGCTCTCACCTAGTGACAGAGAGGTTCAGGAGTCTGAGTCAGTGTGGGGTTATAGGAGCCACTGCTTGTGCCACCTCTTTTTGCTCACTTTTCCAGGGGAGGAGGGTTGAGGGCAAGGGGGCCAGGTTTCTAGCCCCTAAATGAAAATAGGAAAGACCACCTACAATAATTTTCAGTGGTCCTGAATTATACTAATTGATCACTGTCCTAAGTGGCAGGACACACCACTGGGATTGCAGAGCATTAACACAGGGAAACTGTCTTTGTTCCTCTATCACTTAGCAAAGTGTGACCTCATGGCGGAGAATGGGGCTAAGTCTGGAGCAGCCAGGAACACCTCTTTCTCTAGCTCTTCCTCTTTGTTCCCTTTAGCAGTTCTTAATTATCCTGTATGTTTTTTGTACATGCACTGATTCCCCTTCACAGCTCCTGGACCCATGCTGACTGCAATTCCACAGCTCCCACCCCTCTACACCTCACCCCACCCTACAGCGGTCTGACTCCTGTGATGTTTTTGGTCAGCATCTCTCTCTGTGCTCACCATGTGCCCGTACATCTGAGTCTCCAGACCAGGCTGGCCACTTGGCCCCCCTGCACCGGGCTCTCAGGTGGCCACTGGCCCTGAGGCTGTGGCACCCACTTGGGTACCAGCTCTCACTTTGTCTGCATCTCAGAGGAAGGTAATGAAAATAATCGGGCTTCATTAATTCCAAGTCCTGTGAGATGATAGCCATTTGGAGCCTGTTTGCCAATTAGATGGTCTAAATTAGAAGTGACCTTGGTATACTGCCACTGCTTGCCTCTCTGAGTCTAATGAAGCTTTTCTCTCCAATTCACTCTCCTCAGCTCTATTCTCTCTCTCTTCTGCTGTGTGTGTGTGTGTGAGAGAGAGAGAGACAACTGTTCATGTGTTCCCGGTTCTCCCACCTATCTCCTTTTTTCAGTCTTTCTGATTCTTAGATTTTTAAAATCTGGTTCAGGGCTACATTTGTTTCTGGCCCATATGAATGTTAATATTGCTCTACAATTTTTCCTCATGGGTTTTAGGTTAAAAAAAAAAAGCCATACAGATGACATTTTAGAAGGGCAACAAGACAGAAATGGCCCTCTGGACACCAGGGTCCAGCGCCCAACCTAGCACAACTGGAAGGTAGTAGTAAAAAAGAAAAAAACTCTGAGGCTTTGCTGCCAAGCAGTGCCTGGCTTGCTGGCTGCAGGCGTGCAGACAGCTCATACATCCTGGCAGCCATTGAGGTCAGAGGAGGAAGTAAGCAGCTGGACTCTCACTGGCAGCATCAACTCTAGATCCCCCACTAGCTAGAATGCTAAGGTCTGGAAACGTTGGCTTTTAAAGAATAGGACCAATACCTCATTCATCAGGTGTAAACACTAGCCAGGTCTCTGCTGGGAAGGCCTGTGTCCGAGGTTCTGTCTTTCCCTCTGTCATCATTCCCTCTTTCTTTCCCTTCATCTGAGGCTCTTCAGTCTGTTGGTTTTTTACTGAAATGTGAAGGATTTCAGTTTCTTTGGGAGTCTAGGTTTTGGCAAAGCTGTCCTTTCACTTGGAATAGTGAGCCTTTCAGAAAGCAACTCTACTCAGGTGAGCACTGCCAAGGCTGTGGGGATGAAAGTCTCAGAGATGTGAGGTGCAGTACTTGGGTCTGAGAAGATACCTTTGCTTGCCAGCATGTGGAACTTGTTGGTTGCATTGATCTAACCTCAGGGTGGCCTTGAGGGATGAATTTGCATGAACAGAAATTTTGTTAAGAATTTAGCAAAACTTATATACCCCTTGGTTGCTCAAGGTGTTGTATTTGGTCATTTTACATCCATGACCCAAAGAAAGCAAGGAGTGTGGCAGCTCCTTATAACCAGCTTCTTCCATTGGGAAAGAGTAAATATCAGCGGCCCCTCTTGAATGTCACAGTGGGGACCAGACCCACACCTAAGACTCTGGCTTTTATAACATGCGTCCTTGAGGCTTTCAGGCCCACTCATGTCACAGAAACTTGAAAGGCATGAAATCATAATCCTAAATAATGGTGAACTGAACAGGAGGTATTTACAAAGCCATGTCACCTTTCCTAGTAGTTCAAGGGCAATTAACTTGAGTCCAGGAATTTCTCTCTAGGGAGCCTGTGATTTCCTGAAATTATCTGCAATAGTCTATTTGAAAGTATTTTTTCTAGGAGCCTGCCACTTTCATCAGATTTCCTAATGAGTTTATGATATCTAAAAGGTTAATTATTCTGGATGTGAGCTTCTTGGTCCCAAGGACCTGATCTTGCTCTGTCTCACAAGCAAGTGGCACAGGGGCCTTGTACAAAGTTTAGTGAATGATGGTCAAATGAATGGACAAGCAGAATCACTTGAGGCCCTTCCTTTTCATCAACTGAGTTGTTTTGGAATTGCTTAAGTGTGAAGATTTTTCTTCTCGTGAAGAAGTAGAACACTTCTACTTCTATTGCCATATATGAATATTGCTGAAACTTGATTTCCAGCATCAGCGCAGAACTCCCCATTTCTCATTCTGTGTGAGACCTGTTTACCTGTTTGGAAGGTTCTATCCCTGCTCAGACGATACTTTGTTCCTGTGTTCCCATCAACTCTGCATACCTGACTTGGCTCAGAGAGGCAGGAAGAGGCATGTGCTATTCAGACCGCCACCAATCAAGACAGACTCAAATTCTGAGGAAGTCATGGTTCTAAGAGATTGAACTTTCCTACCGGAAAAACTTGGACTTTTAGTTAAAAGTCTGTTTTCATAGTCTTAAGTCCTGTTTATACATTAGTGTCAAGTATGGGAGAATGTAATTTAACATATTCGTTGTGTATGGGTGTAAGATTATTGGAAGAATCAATCTACATGGATGTCGATGTAGGATGAATAGGTGTTTAGACTGATAGTGTGGTCTGGCCAAACCTTTAATCTCTTTGTTTGGCATTTGAGTCTGTGGTTGGGGGTGCTGAGACAGAGTGTGTAGTGGTGGCATCCAGTGCTTGGGGGGTCTGCAGCTTGGACACATTTGTTGGGGGAGGGTGGGGGCGGGTTATACTGTGGGCAGGTTTTTTCCCTTCACCTGTCAGTGTGCTCTGATGCTCCTTGTGAAAGGAAGGCCTTTAGAGAACTGTGCTTGACACTGGTGAGTGACCGCCTTTCCCAGGGACCTCCAGGCTGGTTGGGGTAGTTTGAGCCTTCCATGCTGCGTGGCAGCCATATCTGATTGGGAGACAAGGGGTGCTGAAGGAACTCTGCCCTTGGCCAACTTACATCATCTTCTGTGAGCACAGCTCCTCAATGAGGCATTGGCAGGACTGTACTTTTGGCTGTTGACCAAAAAAGTGTGGAAACTTTGAGTGAGAGAGTTGAGACGCTGGTAGGAGAAAGAGGAGTGGACACAGACACAGGAATATTTAACATCCAAGAGCTGACATGGGGCCTGTCAGTGTCCTGCATAGCAAAGAGGCTTCCATGGCCATCTCTCTCTATTCAGACACATGGGCAGATAGACCCCATCGAATTTCTAGATCTTTAGGATTCCCTTCAGGAGTCTCTCTCTCAGTCTCCTGGGAACTTCTTGTCTATTTAAGATTTTATATGCTGAATCTTTTTTGTTTGTTTGCTTTCAGGGAGAGGTTGGGTACACTGTAGATGAGAAGATGCAGGTAGATAAAAGTAATTACTTAAACATATACGGGGCAAGACTTGCAGGTTTGGAGGCCCAGATTAAGATGCAGAGGAGCATGTGAGGTTGATGATTATATTTCGGGGAGAGTTAATTGATGGAAGGTGAAGGCAGACAAAGAACCGCTGCTTACTGCCTTCTTGAATCCCAATCAGGAATTATGATTAAAGTCGCGGCGAGACAACAGAGGGCTGATGAATTGGTGTCTTTTTTTTTTTTTTTTCTTTTTTGCCGTCATTCACACTTGATTGACTTCAACCTTTCAAGTGCAAAAGTCTCTCTTTTCCATTATTATTCATAGCCATCTGAGTTTTTCTAATTAAAGTGTATGAAAACAATTACTGATCCGTCGTACTGAGTCTGTTAGAGGGGATGTCTGCCTTACTGTAATGCGTATAAAGAGCCCACAGTTTTCTATAATGATGTGCAGCTGAGGTGTTAGATAATTTTATTCTTTTTTACTCTGTAGGGCTTTTTTTTATTTCTCATGATTCATTTTTCATAATTCCTAAAGATCCCAGGAAAGGACTGATCCTGCAGCTACAACTGAGAAAGGTGGTGGTGGGGAGTCTTTTTTTCCTTTCCCTTTCTCCCCATCTTGCCCCCAACCTCGTGCTCCCCCTCGGTTGAGGACTATAAATTAATCGGTGACCTTTCACTTCTTGGATTCCCGCTGGACTCCCCAACCACACTGGTCAGAAATGCTTTCTATTAAAAAGAAAATAGATGGAATGAGTTTGGCAATCTCCACTCCATTCCTAACGATTCATCAACAGCTAGCCTTAACCAGCTGCCGGCAAGCTTTGTGTGAGGGTACAATGTCTGTGCAAGAGGGGTTCTGTGTCACTCACGTGCACCTACCATGCGCCTGCTGTTCATAAACACAGGGCCCCTCAGCGTCCTTCTCCACAGTGCCTGTTGCTTAATTTCTGCACCTTTGGGCATCTGGGTTGCTGAGATTATCCTAACACCCTGAAATGTAAGGGGGAGTTACCTTTTTGGTATTTATGGTGACAGCTGTCCGAGTTTCCCCTTGAGGTGGAACGTACCACTGATGATTCTAGTGAATGCATCAGCAGCGATTTTGAACAAGGCCAGAATCCTCAAACCATTAAAAATTAATAGTAAAGTTTATTTTAAATATTTAATTTTGCACAGTTATCTAGATGTTCCGGACTTTGCAACAGCAAGAGAAGATACTATCTCAGTGGTCATGTCTGATGAGGAAACAATGTCTCCAGGTGGGAAAGACTAGTGGGGGCTGTATGTTGCTGTTCCTGTTACTTCAGGGTCAGTTTATGTCTCAGGCTGCATTCAAACGGGACGATTTCTGATTCATCTCGGAATATCCTCAACTACCTTGCTGTCCTGTAGCAGGCCAAGGGGCACTGCTTCTTTTTAAACGAAGAGGCTTTTAGCCTTATGTTGCATACTGAGGGCTTCTTATCACATTAATGGAAGGCAAATGATAATGTGTTTGGACAAGTTTCTGGCCAGATGGCAGGACAGCTTGGAGAAATAAATCCCTAAAATCTGACCTTACATTGTAGCTCTTCTGACCCAGGTTGCTATATCGGGCAGCAATAGCCGTGGCCAGGATGGGGCTGCCCTGTTGTAGGGTGCAGGACACCCTCTGGGCTACCACACAGGTCAAAGTTCCCTCTGATGCTGTGTACCTCAGGCAGAGACCCTGGGAGAAATCCTGACTGAAGTGAGTCATAAGATACGCTCATTTGCACTTGATCTCAGCTTATAAAGGGTTACAAAACGTTGTTTCCTAGAAAGTCTGCAGTGTGTCTGCATGTCCTTCGCCTTCCCGGTGTTCTCCTCTCTTCTTACCCTTTTGCTCGCTCATCCCCTCCTCTTCTTGCCCGAATACATTTTGAAAATAGTACTACAATGCTCCCTGCTTCAAGATTACAGTGTACTTTACTAGGTATGAGTTAATTAGGGCCCTTATTATGTTTTCAGCAGCTTAAGGTGGGCCTTTCAACTTATCTACCTAATTGGTTGCACAAGAAGTTTCACAGCCCATGACAAAACATTGTCAGTGATCAAAGTCAAAATTCTGCATAAAGGAAAAATATTAATAATAAGATTATTCTTCAAGTGTGCGCTGCTAATTATGTCCAGAATGCAACCGTAGAAACACTTTTGACTGATGTGAGCTTTGTCTAATAAACATGAATCTTCAGTGAGCTATGGAAAGCGACACCTTCAGCCTTAACACTGGTGAAGGCTAATTTTGCTTATTAAATAATTTCTACACATTTTCCTATTTGGATCTCTTTCCTCTCCTTTTGACTTGCCTCGTGTCTCTGCCGCTTTCTCTTCAGGTGACCACCCCTGAGATGGTGATGCCCAGCAGCATGTTCCTCCCAGCGGCTGTTCCAGATCGAGACGGGAGCTCCAGTGTGGAGGAGGCAGGAAAGCAACCTGGTTAGTGTCATGACTCTTGACCTTGAGGAGAGAAACAGAATGTCCACAGGGCAAAAGTGCCGCAGATCCCTTACTGTACTCCTAAGCTGAATGTAACTTTTCAAGGGACGAGGGGTGCTGCTGTCAGCACTGGGTACTCAGGCTCTGAGTGGGTATCTGTTGCTCTTCATGTGGTTTGAAGTGAGAACAGCTCAGGTGAGAACCAGTGAGGTTCTGGTGGACACAGTCCCCTTAGACTGTACAGTGAGGAAGTTAATGGCCAGAGACTCAGTCAGTACACTCATAACTTACCATCCTAAGCCGTTACACATTCCCTCTCTGAGGACTTGTGGAGCACACGGATGATCTCAGGGCACTGGATTAGGTATCTTTCTAGGCACTGTATCTGCACAGAACTCTTCTCTGAGACTTCTAGGACTGTCTCATAGGAAGCAGCAGAAAGGAGCATTTGGGAGGGACGCTGTTGTAGATATAGATGCTGGTAGTGCCCTGCAGTGAGTCTTCGCTGGGTGGGACCTCTGTTTATGAGTCTCTCCTCCATCACTGACATCCTGTCGGCAGCGAAGATTTAAGTTGGGAAGAGCTCTGCCCCACACGACTGCCCCACCTCCTCCCTTGTGATGTCTCCATACTAGGCAGTGTACCATTGACCTGAAAAAAGGTCAGAATATTTATGGGTATGATGATCTCATTGTAGAAAAAAAATTTAATGTATTTTGTTTTCATAATTGGCCACTTGAACATTCATTGCTTACTGAATAGAGAGGACAGTCAGAAGTCACACTGTAACAGGAAATTTAATGCCTAAGAAATATATCCAAAATTTGTTACAACGGACAGCAGTCCTTACAAATGCCCCACATCTTAGATCCATGTAAAAGGGGTATCCTTTAATTTCTTGAGAAACTGAAATGAATATTGTTTAAAAGACAGATCTGTGTATGGTATAGGCCTACTAAGAGTTGAGACTTTCTGTATTTCCTTTTCTTCCTCTCTTCTTCCTGTGTGTCTGCAGGTTGGGTATTTCCCTCATCAGATTCTGTGTTCACGAGGCCCTGCTAGGTAGGCAGCCTGAAGCCCTCTTTATCATTGGGCTTGATTTCTATTTTCTTTACAGAAACCTCAGAGGATCTGGGAAAGAACATCTTACCCTCTGCGAGCACAGAACACAGTGGAGATTTGAAACCTTCTCCTGTGGACTCGGGCTCTGTGAGAGAAGACTCAGGCTTCCTGTGCTGGAAGAAGGGGTGCAACCAGGTTTTCAAAACTTCCGCCACCCTCCAGACACACTTCAACGAGGTTCACGCCAAGAGGCCTCAGCTGCCAGTGTCGGATCGCCATGTGTACAAGTACCGCTGCAACCAGTGCAGCCTGGCTTTCAAGACGGTGGAGAAGCTGCAGCTCCACTCTCAGTACCATGTGATCAGAGCTGCCACCATGTGCTGTCTTTGCCAGCGCAGCTTCCGAACTTTCCAGGCTCTGAAAAAACACCTCGAGACAAGCCACCTGGAGTTGAGTGAGGCCGATATCCAGCAGCTTTATGGTGGCCTTCTGGCCAATGGGGACCTCCTGGCAATGGGGGACCCCACCCTGGCCGAGGACCACACCATAATCGTGGAGGAAGACAAGGAGGAAGAGAGTGACTTGGAGGATAAACAGAGCCCGACGGGCAGCGACTCTGGGTCGGTACAAGAGGACTCGGGCTCAGAGCCAAAGAGAGCCCTACCTTTCCGCAAAGGCCCTAACTTCACCATGGAAAAATTCCTGGACCCTTCTCGCCCTTACAAGTGCACCGTCTGCAAGGAATCTTTCACTCAAAAGAACATCCTGCTCGTGCACTACAATTCTGTCTCCCACCTACACAAGTTAAAGAGAGCCCTTCAAGAATCGGCCACCGGTCAGCCAGAACCCACCAGCAGCCCTGACAACAAACCTTTTAAGTGCAACACTTGCAATGTGGCCTACAGCCAGAGTTCCACCCTGGAGATCCATATGCGCTCTGTGCTGCATCAGACCAAGGCCCGGGCAGCCAAGCTGGAGGCGGCAAGTGGCAGCAGCAATGGCACTGGGGGCAGCAGCACAGCGCCCTTGAGCTCCTCCACCCCGAGTCCTGTGAGCACCAGTGGCAGTAACACCTTTACCACCACCAACCCGAGCAGTGCTGGCATCTCTGCAAGCTCCAGCTTATTGAGTCAAGTGCCCGCTGAAAGTGTAGGAATACCACCCCTGGGGAACCCCATCAGTGCCAACATTGCATCCCCTGCAGAGCCCAAGGAAGCCAACCGGAAGAAGCTGGCAGACATGATTGCATCCAGGCAGCAGCAGCAGCAGCAGCAGCAACAAGCACAGACACTGGCCCAGGCCCAGGCCCAAGTTCAAGCTCACCTGCAGCAGGAGCTGCAGCAGCAGGCGGCTCTGATCCAGTCACAGCTGTTCAACCCCACCCTTCTGCCTCACTTCCCCATGACCACTGAGACCCTGCTCCAGCTGCAGCAACAGCAGCATCTCCTCTTCCCCTTCTATATCCCTAGTGCTGAATTCCAGCTCAACCCAGAGGTGAGCTTGCCGGTGACCAGTGGGGCTCTAACACTGACTGGGACGGGCCCAGGCCTGCTGGAAGACCTGAAGGCCCAGGTTCAGATCCCGCAGCAGGGCCACCAGCAGATGCTGCAACAGCAGCAGCAGCAGCAGCAGAGCCAGCTCCCTCTGCCCCAGAATCATCCTGCCCTCCTACAGCCCAGCCAGCACACTGAAAAGAAAAACAAACTGGTCATCAAAGAGAAGGAGAAAGAAAGCCAGAGAGAGAGGGATGGTGCCGAGGGGGGAGAGATCAACTTGGGACCAAAGGAATCACTGCCCGATGCCTTGAAGGCCAAAGAGAAGAAAGAACTGGCCCCGGGGGTTAGTTCTGAGCCCTCCATGCTCCCTCCACGCATTGCCTCAGATGCCAGAGGGAATGCTACCAAGGCCTTGCTGGAGAACTTTGGCTTTGAGCTGGTCATCCAGTACAACGAGAACAAGCAGAAGGTGCAGAAGAAGAATGGGAAGACGGAGCAGGGCGAGAACCCAGAGAAGCTCGAGTGTGACTCCTGTGGCAAGCTGTTTTCTAACATCTTGATTTTAAAGAGTCATCAAGAGCACGTTCATCAAAATTACTTTCCATTTAAACAGCTAGAGAGATTTGCCAAACAGTACCGCGAGCACTACGACAAGCTGTACCCCCTGAGGCCTCAGACCCCCGAGCCTGTCTCTTATACACATCTAGATGTGTATAAGAGACAGCAACTAGAGAGTAGCCCCNAGGATACCTTATCATTCTTTACAAGTAACATGACTGCTGCTCTGTCTTGGACAACGCAGGCCTTAAGGTAGGGGGATAAGTGATGCTTTAAGACATTCTACATTATGAATGTGGGCTTCATAGACAAACTGAGTAACCAGCTACTGAATTGATTTGCTGTGCAAGATCACTTTTGTACATTAAAAGCCTGACAATTTGACTTTCACTCTTGCTGTCAATTTGTGTAATATAAGTGTCTTATAGGAAAGCAAGTGGTAAAGAACTCTGCTGAACTCCAGGTCAAAACAAAATGTAGAGGAGAAGACTAAACTGTGTAAGTCTGTTGATATTAATATGTCCTTGGAAGAACATACCCTTTACATTCTTCCTGGTTACTTATCTCGATTCCTTCTTTCTCCATTCATTGCACCTAAGAGTCTTTTAGATTCGAAATCAGATTTTGAATTAGGCATTCTGAAAGCTGTGACATTTTACTTGATTTTTTTCCCCAAAATTCTGATTCTCTTTCTATATGTGGATATAGATAGATATAAGTAGACATAGATTTATTTATTTTTTTAATTAATTAATTTATTTTTTAAATTTTACTTTACAATACTCTATTGGCTTTGCCATACNAATTTTTCCGTGCCACTCACCCAGCTCTCCATGCCCATGGAGCTGCCCATCTTCTCGCCACTCATGATGCAGACGATGCCGCTACAGACACTGCCAGCTCAACTGCCCCCTCAGCTTGGACCCGTGGAGCCTCTGCCCGCGGACCTGGCCCAGCTGTACCAGCATCAGCTCAATCCAAGTCTGCTCCAGCAGCAGAATAAGCGCCCTCGCACCAGGATCACAGATGACCAGCTCCGAGTCCTGCGGCAGTATTTTGACATTAACAACTCCCCCAGTGAAGAGCAGATCAAAGAGATGGCAGACAAGTCTGGGTTGCCCCAGAAAGTGATCAAGCACTGGTTCAGAAACACGCTTTTCAAAGAGCGGCAGCGGAACAAGGACTCCCCTTACAACTTCAGCAATCCTCCCATCACCAGCCTGGAGGAGCTCAAGATCGACTCTCGGCCCCCTTCTCCAGAACCTCAGAAGCAGGAGTACTGGGGGAGCAAGAGGTCTTCGAGAACAAGGTTTACCGACTATCAGCTGAGGGTCCTGCAGGACTTCTTTGATGCCAATGCTTACCCAAAGGACGATGAATTTGAGCAACTCTCTAATTTACTGAACCTTCCAACCCGAGTCATAGTGGTCTGGTTTCAAAACGCCCGACAGAAGGCCAGGAAAAATTACGAGAATCAGGGAGAGGGCAAAGATGGAGAGCGGCGTGAGCTTACAAATGATAGGTATATTCGAACGAGCAACTTGAACTACCAGTGCAAGAAGTGCAGCCTGGTGTTCCAGCGCATCTTCGATCTCATCAAGCACCAGAAGAAGCTGTGTTACAAGGATGAGGATGAGGAAGGGCAAGATGACAGCCAGAATGAGGACTCAATGGATGCCATGGAAATTCTGACACCCACCAGTTCCTCTTGCAGCACCCCGATGCCCTCCCAGGCTTACAGCACCCCAGCACCCGCGGCCAATACAGCATCCTCTGCTTTCTTGCAGCTTCCATCAGAGGCTGATGAGCTGGCCACCTTCAGTGCAAAACCAGAGGTGAGTGATGAAAAACCAAAGCAGGCTGAACCTCCCAGTGCACAGCCGAACCAAACCCAAGAGAAGCAAGGACAACCAAAGGCAGAGCTGCAGCAGCAAGAGCAGCCCGAGCAGAAGATGAGCCCTGCCCAGCAGAAGCTCCCACAGCTGACGTCCCCCACGCCGGTACCTACGCAGCCTCCTCCACAGGCGCCCCCCACTCAGTGCCCCTTGCCCCAGTCAAGCCCCAGCCCCTCCCAGCTCTCCCACCTGCCCCTTAAGCCCCTCCATACGTCAACTCCTCAGCCGCTGGCCAACCTACCTCCTCAGCTAATCCCCTACCAGTGTGACCAGTGCAAATTGGCCTTCCCATCATTTGAGCACTGGCAGGAGCATCAGCAGCTTCACTTCCTGAGTGCACAGAACCAGTTCATCCACCCCCAGTTCTTGGACAGGTCACTGGATATGCCTTTTATGCTGTTTGACCCTAGTAACCCACTGCTGGCAAGCCAGCTGCTCTCTGGGGCCATACCTCAGATTCCCGCAAGCTCAGCCACTTCCCCTTCAACTCCCACCTCCACGATGAACACTCTGAAGAGGAAGCTGGAGGAAAAGGCCAGTGCAAGCCCTGGAGAAAACGACAGTGGGACGGGGGGAGAAGAACCTCAGAGAGACAAGCGTCTGAGGACAACTATCACGCCAGAACAGCTAGAAATTCTCTACCAAAAGTATCTCTTGGACTCTAATCCAACTCGAAAGATGTTGGATCACATTGCGCATGAGGTGGGCTTGAAGAAGCGTGTAGTCCAAGTCTGGTTTCAGAACACCCGGGCCCGGGAAAGGAAAGGACAGTTCCGGGCGGTGGGCCCAGCACAGGCCCACAGGAGGTGTCCTTTCTGCAGAGCACTCTTCAAAGCCAAGACAGCCCTGGAGGCTCATATCCGGTCCCGTCACTGGCATGAAGCCAAGAGAGCTGGCTACAACCTAACTCTGTCTGCAATGCTCTTAGACTGTGATGGGGGACTGCAGATGAAGGGAGATATTTTTGATGGAACTAGCTTTTCCCACCTACCCCCAAGTAGTAGTGATGGCCAAGGTGTTCCCCTCTCACCTGTGAGCAAAACCATGGAGTTGTCTCCCAGGACTCTCCTGAGCCCTTCTTCCATCAAGGTGGAAGGCATAGAAGATTTTGAAAGCCCCTCCATATCCTCAGTTAATCTAAACTTTGACCAGACTAAGCTGGACAATGATGACTGTTCCTCAGTCAATACAGCGATCACAGATACCACTACTGGAGACGAGGGCAATGCGGATAACGATAGTGCGACGGGAATAGCAACTGAAACCAAATCCTCTTCTGCGCCCAGTGAAGGGCTGACCAAAGCGGCCATGATGGCAATGTCCGAGTATGAAGATCGGTTGTCATCTGGCTTGGTCAGCCCAGCTCCCAGCTTTTACAGCAAGGAATATGACAATGAAGGTACCGTGGACTACAGTGAAACCTCAAGCCTTGCAGACCCCTGCTCTCCAAGCCCTGGTGTGAGTGGGTCAGCAGGCAAATCTGGAGACAGTGGGGATCGGCCCGGGCAGAAACGTTTTCGCACTCAAATGACCAATCTGCAGCTGAAGGTCCTCAAGTCATGCTTCAATGACTACCGGACACCCACCATGCTGGAGTGTGAAGTCCTGGGCAATGACATTGGACTGCCAAAGAGAGTTGTTCAGGTCTGGTTCCAGAATGCCCGGGCAAAAGAAAAGAAGTCCAAGTTAAGCATGGCCAAGCATTTTGGTATAAACCAAACGAGTTACGAGGGACCCAAAACAGAGTGCACTTTGTGTGGCATCAAGTACAGCGCTCGGCTGTCTGTACGTGACCATATCTTTTCCCAACAGCATATCTCCAAAGTTAAAGACACCATTGGAAGCCAGCTGGACAAGGAGAAAGAGTACTTTGACCCAGCCACTGTACGTCAGCTGATGGCTCAACAAGAGCTGGACCGGATTAAAAAGGCCAATGAGGTCCTTGGACTGGCAGCTCAGCAGCAAGGGATGTTTGACAACGCCCCTCTGCAGGCTCTCAATCTTCCTACGGCATACCCGGCGCTCCAGGGCATTCCTCCTGTGTTGCTCCCCGGCCTCAACAGCCCCTCCCTGCCAGGCTTCACTCCATCCAACACAGGTGGGTTCTGCTCTCAGTGATTCTCCCAGTAGTAAAGAGCCACCACACAAAACCTGAGTGCTGGGCAGGTGGGAGGCTCCACATTCCTAGTTCTCTAACTCCAACAAAATTTCAGGTCCCTTCCATTGAGTCTCCTGAGAGCTGTGATGTACATGACCTTCCACTTCCCAGTTCAAGAATGGGGACCCTGGAGTTGGAACGATCTCCTGAAACCATACTTCTGCCTGGTGTTCAGCACAGACCAGGGTGTATGCTGTGGGCATGAACTGGAGGGTTCTGGTGTACTAGATCCTGGGGTGTTTTTGAGACAGCAGTTTCCATTATGGACCCTTCCATGCAGATCCCATCTAGAAATCTATTGAAAATATAAAACATTTGAACATCCTAGCTAATTCTGGGTTGTGCCTTCTGGAAACAGGTTCAAGAGAATTTAAATAAACTCTTTGCTGTCCCCTGAGGTCCCGCCTCCTGTTTCGGAGACCTGCTCTGGCAGGAGAGATGCTACCAGGAAGTAGCTCTCACAAGCTGGAGCCTTACTCCTGGGGTTCCCTTTGATTCAGAAACACAGTGGTGTGTTAGTTCGGGGTTTTGGCTGCACTGTGTGGCATGTGGGATCTTAGTTCCCTGTCTAGGGATTGAACCCACACAACCTGCACTGGAAGCATGGAGTCTTAACCACTGGACCGCCCTCTAGTTTCTAATTAGACTACCTCTATACTGAAATGCACTGACCAGGAACTTGTATTGGGCAATGTGGTTCTGAATTATGACGTGTTTTATAGTCGTCTAAACCGAAAATGTTTTTTTTGGGGGGGTGTTCAATCACCTTTTCATTTCCTTCTGCCCATTTCCCGTTCTAATGCAGAGTCACACACTTGGTACTCATTTTTCTACCTCATAGGAAGTTCCACAGTTCTTCTTGTATGCCTCTCTTGTTCTTCCTCCTCCTCGTTCCTCACCTGTCTTCTCTGGATCCAGCTGTCTTTCCTAAATTGGACCCTCACCTCTAGGATCCTGTGAGGCTTAGCATGAGTTAATAAGTCCCCCACAGCCTGTATTGACCAGTGCACATTCGCTAAAGCAGAGCCCCTCAGTGTGCCTCCTTACCTTTGAAATGTCCCAGTTCCCAGGGGCTCTAGTGATTCAGTTGCTTCCCAGAGTGGCTCTGCTTTCTGGCTGAATTAAATCCAAGTTTTATAATTCTGGCAGTGGTTTTACGGGACATGAAGCTACCTCATTCCTAATCCCACTTTCTTATCCTAAGAGAAGAAAGCATTCAGATATAGAAGTCGCTGCTTACCTGTGTTGACAAGTAGTGTCACAGGATGATGATAAGAGTCAGCTAGATAGAGTCGCCAGGAAACAGGCGATGGGAAGTGGCTGAGTACTGAACTACTCCCGCAGCCTGGGACCTTGGCAGAGGGGCTTGGGAAGGCCCAACATTTCATAGTAATGAGAAAGAATCAGAATGTCTGATCTGTTCCCCTTGTTTTACAGATGAGAAAACTGAGGCCCAGAGAGGTCAAGACCATTCAGCAAGCTAGGGCAGGAGCCAGAGCTCCTGCCCAGGCCTCCAGGCTCCCAGTGCTATGTACTGTACTCCTTCCACAGCACCCAGTATGAGCCAGTCAGTCAATGGGTATATGCTTAGTGCCTCTCAGGTTCTGATCACTTACAGTGAACTCCAGGTAGGAAGATATGCTCTTAATCATTCAAGGCAGCCAGGCATGCCCCAGTTACCACCACCGACTGAACCACAGCTCCCAGGAGTACTGCATCTGGAATTAGGAAAGAAAGGAGTATGTCAGGCCCAATGGTAAGCTCTTTCCATGACCTTCCATTTCCTCCCCACACCCATGTACTGTGGAAAGCCAGGGTTCCAAGCATCACATGGCAGACGTGTCAGCCACAGTCCACACCGCGTCAGGAGAGGCCTCAGCCACTCCAGGAGTGCACGACTCGTGTGGTTCTGACCTTACAGATGAGAAAACCAAAGCCACAGGTTTATTGTGAGAATGTACTGAGCTACTTTACTGAGTGAACACGCCTAGTGCAGAGCCTGGTAAATAGCAGAGGTTCAGTACATGTTCCTTAAAACTGAATCTCTTTTGTCCTGTCAGTTCTTCTCTGGGAGCCTGATGCCATAGAGATGGGGCAATCAGGAGGCATTTCTTCTCTGCCCTGCTGAGCACCTGGCTCTGGCTGCAGCTCCAACCTAAAACCTAGAGCAAGCCTGTTGCCTCGAAGTAGACAGAGCCATGTCTGGAGTGTGGAATTCATTATCTGGTCTATCCCTGCCTTGTTTGTGCTACCTTAACTAACCTTTACTGGGTTTTTCTAGTGACACACATCTTCTCTGATTTTGGTCCCTTAACTGCATTCAGGAAACTGGATGACTTAATCTCAGCTGTCCCGTTCTGTCATTTTAGAAGTGTCAGTTAATGATGTCATGCAATGCTGAGGGAAGCATCCTCCTTGCTATCCCGAAGTTAATGCATGTTTTTTCTGGGATTGGCAACTGGAGGCAACCTTGTTCTCCACACCTGAAATCTGAGGGTTTTTTAATGCAGTGTGATAGCCCAGGGAACCCTATACCACTGGAGCCAGAAATCAACATTGTCTTCACTTGGGTCTGGCCTTTGGGAATGTTTACTCTCATGAAGACAGTGACTTATTTGGAACCCCCAACCCCAGCTTTCTTGCTGAAGGTGGTCCAGATGAAGAGAAGGGATGCCTACTGTCTGGTGTCTGGGATGTGGTCAGTGCTGTCCTCCAGCACTTCGCTAGTCTACATGAACCAGCAGCAGCCTTCCATCACCCTGGAACAGAAGAGTCAAACCAGGAAATGATGAAGGGTCAGGGAGGATGGCAACCTCTGGGCTCGATGAAGGCTTTCCAGGAGTTGTGGGTTAGGCCCGAGTGTGACTGAGAATGCAGCTCTGCCCTAGGTGGGCCTAGTGCCATGGCCTGCTACCTGAAAGCAGTGGGGCCTAGCTTGTGACATGTCAGGAACTGCTGGGGCCAGCATTTGGGCCGTTCTGTTTCTGACATTGCTTTTCCCTCTTTCTGTGTCTGGTTTCCAAACCTTCCAGTCAACCAAATAGGGGCAGGAGAAGAAAATGCTCATTTTTCCATTGGACTCCAGAGTCCTACTCCTAGATGGTCATATTTTTCAACAGATTTGTTAAAGGAGGTCAGCTGAGTCAAAGCAGTGGCTCTGTTTACCTTGAATGGATTGTTTTCATTTCTTCCCCTTCCTCCTCCTCCTCTCTCTGCCTCCTAACACGTCCATTCAGCGGCAGCAGTGGAGGTCACAGAGGCACATGTGTAGAGCCTGTTGTGTTTATTCATGTGGTCTTGGTGCCTGACTGGGTTTCTTGCTTTTGTTCTCTTCTCCATACTGTACATACTCTATTACTTCTACAGGGGTTTTGATGAACGCCATTGGTTCAAATGGGTCCCAGCTGGCAACAGCTAGTCTCAAGGCCTCCAGACTAATTGCCTTGGGCAGAGTGAATGGAAAGGCTTCTCTGGTGGCTCAGTCATGAAGAATCTGCCTGCCGATGCAGGAGATGCGGGTTTGATCCCTGGGTCGGGAAGATCTCCTGGAAAAGGAAATGAGAACCCACTCCAGTATTCTGGCCTGGGAAATCCCGTGAACAAAGGAACTTGGTGGGCTACAGTCCATGGGGTTCCAAAGAATCAGACACAACCTAGCGACTAAGCAACAGCGAATGGTAGCTGGGAGCATGGCAAAGAAAATATGACCCAGTGGGATGGGTGTGGCACGTTGGGCAGGAAGGTATTAGGAGTTGTTTAGCTGATAGGGACAGTATGGGAGCTGACCCACGGTGGGGTCCGGATTAAAATACAGGTTGGCCAACCCAGGGCCTGGTGAGAAAGCTCTACTGAAAACGTTAAATCAACAGAGAGGATCCTTTAAGTTCCAGCTCTGAGCTCTTAGACCCTGTGGCAGTGACACAGATGAAACCTCCCGAGCAAAACCTCCCAAGCTTCAGCCTCACCACCCAGACTGACATATGACTTCTGTCTCCATTCCTTGCAGCTTTAACGTCTCCTAAACCGAACTTGATGGGTCTGCCCAGCACAACAGTTCCTTCCCCTGGCCTCCCCACATCTGGATTACCAAATAAACCGTCCTCAGCATCGCTGAGCTCCCCAACCCCAGCACAAGCCACCATGGCAATGGCCCCTCAGCCAGCCCCCCAACCCCAGCAGCCACAGGTGCAGCCGCCACCGCCAGCAGCCCAGCCACCACCTGCACCACAGCTCCCGCCGCAGCAGCAGCCGCAGCGCAAAGACAAAGACGGTGAGAAGGTCAAGGAGAAGGAAAAGGCACACAGAGGGAAAGGGGAACCCCTGCCTGTCCCCAAGAAGGAGAAAGGAGAGGCCCCCACGGCGGCTGCAGCCACACTCTCAGCACCACTGCCCGCCATGGAGTATGCAGTGGACCCCGCGCAGCTGCAGGCCCTGCAGGCGGCCTTGACTTCAGACCCCACAGCACTGCTCACGAGCCAGTTCCTCCCTTACTTTGTACCAGGCTTCTCTCCTTACTACGCCCCCCAGATCCCTGGCGCCCTGCAGAGCGGGTACCTGCAGCCGATGTATGGCATGGAAGGCCTGTTCCCCTACAGCCCTGCGCTGTCGCAGGCCCTGATGGGGCTGTCCCCGGGCTCCCTGCTGCAGCAGTACCAGCAATACCAGCAGAGTCTGCAGGAGGCCCTCCAGCAGCAGCAGCAACGGCAACTACAACAGCAGCAGCAGCAGCAGCAGCAGCAAAAAGTGCAGCAGCAGCAGCCCAAAGCAAGCCAAACCCCAGTCCCCCCGGGGGCTGCTTCCCCAGACAAAGACCCTGCCAAAGAATCCCCCAAACCAGAAGAGCAGAAAAACGCACCCCGTGAGGTGTCCCCCCTCCTGCCGAAACCCCCCGAAGAGCCAGAAGCAGAAAGCAAAAGTGTGGACTCCCTCTACGACCCCTTCATTGTTCCAAAGGTGCAGTACAAGTTGGTCTGCCGCAAGTGCCAGGCGGGCTTCGGTGACGAGGAGGCGGCGAGGAGCCACCTGAAGTCCCTCTGCTTCTTCGGCCAGTCTGTGGTGAACCTGCAAGAGATGGTGCTTCACGTCCCCACGGGCGGCGGCGGTGGTGGCAGCGGCGGCAGCGGCGGTGGCGGCTCATACCACTGCCTGGCGTGCGAGAGCGCGCTGTGTGGGGAGGAAGCTCTGAGTCAACATCTCGAGTCGGCCTTGCACAAACACAGAACAATCACGAGAGCAGCAAGAAACGCCAAAGAGCACCCTAGTTTATTACCTCACTCTGCCTGCTTCCCCGATCCTAGCACCGCATCTACCTCGCAGTCTGCCGCTNGGGTGGACTCTGGGAGCTGGTGATGGACAGGGAGGCCTGGTGTGCTGCGGTTCATGGGGTCGCAAAGAGTCGGACGCGACTGAGCAACTGAACTGAACTGACTGACGGGAGACTCTCAGCATCCACCCACTAACGTACTGTAAATTATTTACTTGGGAGTCTATTTCAGTGAAGTTTACCTTCAGGAGGTAGCAGTAGGAAACGCTTCGCTAAAGCCAGACTTGTTTTTGCATGTGAAACTGTTGTGCTTTTTCATTTGAATAAATGACTGAATTGGTCTAAATAGAGTGGTTTCTTTGTTGTTGTTATTATAAGCTTTTCTGATCTAGAATTTTCCTGTTTACTCACTGTGAAGAAGGACAGTGCTTTTCGTTTCTAAAATTGGAGTGGTAGTTCTAACTAGAAGCAAATTGAAAATGATCGTGTTCCTCAAAACCACCACAGTGAACCATGACTCAAGAGATAATTTCCAACAGTCTACCTCTGGGGCCTTGAAGAGAAATACAAGTGTGCATAGCCATGCATGAGTATAATAATACACACCTGTAGATTTCTATATATGATGATGGTTAAATGTTACAGTGTCTATAAATGTTTAGCACAGTGTCTGGCATGTTCAACTCACTCCAGTATTCTTGCTTGGGAAATCACATGGACAGAGGAGCCTGGTGGGCTATAGTCCATGGGGTCACAAAGAGTTGGACACAACTTAGCAACTAAATCACCAAACCACCACTGGCATGTTGGGAGCTCAGTACTTGTTCATGACAGTGGGTGGTGGTATTTGGCAGTTTTTTACCAAATCGGATCTGGTTTTTCTTACCAGAACCCAGTAGCCAAACTGCTTTTGTGAACTTTGCAAGGAGTATACTCTCCTTGTATATTGAGAGATCTGTTGAGCTGTTCATTTTTAAAAATTAGATCCTGGTTATATGGCAAGTTATTTGTTTTAATTTCAATTTACCAAGGAGGATACACATGAATTAAATTAGAATTGTTCCTAATAACATTGTATTCAAGGATGTTGAGTTTATGAAAGATTTGACTTTCCAACATGTGATTTCCAAGTAGATACATTCTTAAAGGTTGTACTATTGTGCTCAGTCGCGTAAGTCATACCCAACTCTTTACAGCCCCATGGACTGTGGTCCACCAGAATCCTCTGTCCATGGAATTTTCCAGGCAAGAATACTAGAGAGGGTTGCCACTTCTTACTCTACGGGATTGTCCCAACCCAGGAATCGAACCCCTGTCCCTTATGTCTCCTGCATTGGCAGGCAGATTCTTTATCAGTGGGCTACCGGGGAAGCCCCTTCTTAAAGGTTATACATTTTTAAAGGGAGGAAAGTGGTTCTGCTCACTTTCCTTTTTGCCATTAAAAAAAAAAATGAAATTATATCGATACACATCTTGAATTGTTCTCCTTAATATAAAGCTTTGGGGGCAGATGAGCCTGTGATAATGGTGAGCAGCATAAGGACAGGGTGAAATCTGAGGAATTTCTCAGAAACCAGAACCCAGAAACATCTGAATATCCCAATCAGAGACCAGAGGGAAATAGTGTGTGGGAATAAGAGAAACATAAACCAGAGGGCTCTTTAACTGTATTTGACTTCAGACCTACCTGGTCAACCCAAGGAGAAAATGGGCTCAAACTTGGTGGTTATTGAACTTGGCCAGAAGGAACCAAACTGAGAGGAGACAGTATGTCCAAGGCCAACAAACAGGGAGAGGGAAACCAGTCAACACCCAAAACCCGCAAGTGGTGGACATCTGCTCTTTTCACCTGCCCAGACTCCTTCCTGCCTTCTGGTGACAGCATGTTGATTTCACCTCGTTGCTTGTCTGTCCTCCAGCCAAGGCTTGGCACATGACCTCAGCGGAGCCAGTCAAGTGCCCTCTCCCAGGAATTTGAGTCTTCAACTGAAAGTGCAAGGAGCTTATTCATCCTGACAGCAGTGCCCCGAAAAACTTTCCGTTCGTTTTTGTACCTTGATCCTCACCACAGCCCTCAGGCTGGTCTTTTCTGAGGCCTGTTTATTTAACTTTTCTTCAACTTCTGTGTGCTGCTCCATGTCATTCCAGCAAATTCCTCTTTTTATCATTGGGTTAGCCTACATAATTTCTGTTGCTTGCCACCAAAGAACCCTGGCAGGGATTCAGGAATCCAGACAGCAGTCTGGCCAGCAGAAATGGTGGGTCAGCAACCTTCTACCCTAGTCAAGGAGTCTCTTATATTAACATGTGAGGAGAGAGTTCCCCTTAGAAGCAACATTCAGGTCGACAAGTGCGCATGGATGAACTTTTGCTAGGAAACTCATCTGGCAGTCATCCAGGATGGACTGGGGAATGTGAGAACTGAGTTACTGATTAATCATCGCTTATCACCGAATTATGAGGCTCTTTCTGTTTTGTGTGCAACTGAGCGCCGGCCCCAGTCAAATCGAAATTGACTCAATCAATTGATGAAAAAAATAGTAGCCATTGAAATATTAGGCTTCCCAGGAGGCTCAGTCGGTAAAGAGTCTGCCTACAATGCAGGAGACCCATGTTTTATCCCTGGGTCGGGAAGATCCCTTGGAGGAGAAAGTGGCAACCCACCCCAGTATTCTTGCCTGGAAAATCCCATGGAGAGAGGAGCCTGGGGGACCTAGAGGCCATGAAGTCATGAGCTGGCAACTAAACCACCTCTGAAATACTGTCTCTTCCCAAAAGATGTCACTTGGAACAACTCGTTAGCACATTCATGAAGGTAACTTTGTTCGCCAGCTTGATTTCAGCCCTCAAAAAATTCTAGCCTCTTTTTTGTACAAGAAAGACCTGGTCAAAATTTTTGCTGCACTGCTATATTTTGGTATTCATGTCTATTTTCATTAATTATATCCTTTTACTTTGCAAGACCTGCTTTTTCTTCTCCACAAACAATAATTTTTAACTGCTTTAAATAACTTAATTTGAACATGCTCAAAGTTCATACTCAGAACCAAATAAACTGAATAGAGCATTTTAACGATATAAAAAGTCTGATATTTTCTTTTTCTCATTGTGCACATTTTGGAAAACTTCTGTCTAAACTTGTGTACACATTCTTGACCCTTACTTTTCATAGCTGACTTGTTTNGAATAGAGCATTTTAACGATATAAAAAGTCTGATATTTTCTTTTTCTCATTGTGCACATTTTGGAAAACTTCTGTCTAAACTTGTGTACACATTCTTGACCCTTACTTTTCATAGCTGACTTGTTTGACTCTTGACATTAGGCTGTTTTCTTTTTTTTTTTTTAAGAAGTGGATTCAGTCAACCAAATTGTAAAAAATAAAAAGCTCTGGCCAAGTACAAGGTTTAGTTGATGATTGATGAAATGCATGGGTGGCTTGAGGTGATTTGCCTCAGCGGTTACTGCAGATAGTTAGTACAGGGGGTTGCTAGTCAGAACACCAAGAAGAGGTCAGATCTCCAGGTAGACTGGTTAACTTCTAGCTGTCTGAGAAAAAAAGCAACCTGGCAAGCTGTTCTTTTTTAAAAATTAGTTATTATTGGAGTACAGTTGCTGGTGGCTCAGATGGTAAAGAATCTGCCTCCATTGCAGGAAACTCAGATTCAATCCATGGGTCAGGAAGATCTCCTCGAGAAGGGAGTGGCTACCCACTCCAGTATTCTTGCTTGGCGAATTCCCTGGACAGAGGAGCCTGGTGGGCTAAAGTCCATGGGGTCACAAAAAAGTTTGACAAGACAAAGCAACTAACACACACACACATAGTTGCTTTACAATGTTGTGTTAGTTTCTACCATATAGTAAAATGAATTAGCCATATGTATGTGTGTATATGGAGAAGGCAATGGCACCCCACTCCAGTACTCTTGCCTGGAAAATCCCATGGATGGAGGAGCCTGTATATATATATATATATATCATGTCCTCTCCCTTTTGGACTTCGTTCCCATTCAGGTCATCACAGTGCATTAAGTCGAGTTCCCTATACTATACAGTGTGTTCTCAATAGTTACCTATTTTATACGTGGTATCAGTAGTGTATATGTGTCAGTCCCATCTCCCAATTTCTCCCACCCTGTCTCTTCCCCTTGGTATCCATATATTTGTCTCTAACTGACTAACAAGCTCTTTTTGCTCTTGAGTATCAGGCAAAGCTTTCATTACTATGGGAAAGGCAGTGCAAAAATGCAGGTTTTAGGTTCATCTTCAAATACAAAAGGAGAATGTGTTTCATTTAATTTTTTATACAGTGTACCGATTTCCCTCCTCTCCCATGCTGCTATTTTAATCTTTTATAAATATTTGGTCCCAGAGGGTGAGGGCCCTTTGAGACCTGTGGGTAATTGTGGTCCCAATTGTGGTCCCAAGTCACTTCAAATATATTTGAAGATGCAATTAACTTATATCTTCAAAAGAAAATTTGAACCCATCAAGGAATAAGTATTTAAGAAATGTCTGTATATTTAAGTATTTGCTGTATCTTTAAGACACTTAGGAAGAAAATTAAATAACCATTAATATTAGCAATACAGGGCCAAAATGTAGAGAAAACGAAGACAATTTAGTTCTTAACAATATCATAATCTGAGTTGCTTCTCAGAGGGACAGAAAATTCTACCCAGAGCAACTAGTTAGAAACTACTTGGACCAACTCCTTTCACTGGTGGGTCTCCTCATTTACTAGATATTTTCCAGTTATTTTCACTACACATGGTGAAACTTCAGGTGCTTAACAGCACATTTCTCCTATCCTTGGCCTATGGTCAAGTTCAGAGCACCTGGCTTAAAAGTTCAGAGCACCTGGCTCAGGATAATAGAATAATTCTCCATTTTCTTCAGGAGTCAGTAAGCTCAGCAACCTTTCAAATATTGACTTACTGAATTACTGAATGGGCTTCCTGGGTGGTTCAGATAGTAAAGAATCTGCCTACAATGGGAGAGACCTGGGTTCAGTCCCCGGGTTGGGAAGATCCCCAGGAGGAATGCATAGCAATCCACTCCAGTATTCTTGCCTGGAGAATCCCTATGGACAGAGGAGCCTGGCAGGCTATAGTCCATGGGGTCGCAAAGCATCAGACATGACTGAGCAACTAAGTACAAGTTGCTGAATGGGTTCTTCTGCCAACTGAGAAAATTAGAGATAAGGTGAGATGAGGATGGGGGAATGGTGGTGATCACACTTCTCCAGCTGGGATGAGATTGGTACACCTGTCTGTACTTGTGCTAAAATGGACTGTGAATGGTGTGGCGATGGCTGGAGAAAAGTATGGCAGAAGGGAAGCCCCGTGTACAACACAAATGAGTTTGCTTGCTGTTTTGGATATAGATAGATATAAATATACATGCATACATACATAATGTGAATGATGCTTTTTTAAGGGGGAACAAAGATTCTCCCAGTATCTCAAGAAATTGTTTTCTGTAAATATATACACTGAGCAATAAGAAAAACCGGAATCTAAATCATGAGGCAGATCTCATGGATAGCGGAAGTTAAGTTTAGTTAGTTTAGTGTATGTTTAGGAACCAAGTCGCCTCATTCTCCCTGGAACAGCAGGAATTACAGCAACCCTGTAGAAGTTACTGTCCCAGTTCATCAGCTACCTCACCATCTTCCCTGTGTGTTCCAGCTCCTGCTTTCTGCTGACTCAGTTTCTACATCATGATTTCACATCTTCTCATTCACCTCTTCTCCTGCCAGACTATCTCCCTTCTGCCTTCTCTGTGTTGGTCTGGGCTTCTTTTCCCACTATCAAGCACCTAATTCCCCACTCCAGGGAGAATCTGATCTGTACAGCTAATAACTACATCTTTGCCCTGATAATAGCTTTTGGGTCAGGGTAGATCATAGGACAATGGATTCACCCCTGTGGGCCAACAAGCTGTGCCCAAGGACATGATCCATAATAAACTCACAAACAATAACCCCTATTAGCTTGCTTCTATGGGGTCTTATGAGAACGGTGTCTCAAAAGTACTTCCTTTTAAAAATTAAAGTAAATGTTAGTAACACGAGATATTTACCTGATTGTTCTGCTACAGTAAAAAGTATTTTAAGCCCAAATCTAACATTTCTTTATAGGAATTCTGGTTTATTTTTCACTAAGTTGTTAAAGGATTTTCTTCTTTTAAAGTCACTTTTAGTATTAACATTGGATTTTTTTTTTTTAAGTACCTGGAGTTAAAAAGTGATAACTGTTTGGACATTGTACCCTTTCTCTAGGAGATTTTCAGTCCGATTCTGTTGATAAGCAGATATTTAACACTGAAAAAAAAAGGATCCCAAATAGCCTTTTCAAAGCTCAGCGATCCATTGTGAGACATTGGCTTAACACAAAATACTTTTACATAACCCAAGCCACCAAGAGGGATATCCGGTCAGCTATTTTTAAAGCCTCCTCCCCGATACCATCTCACGTAACAGGGTTACAGCAGTTTGTTTAGAAAATTGGCACAGGTTCTGTGATTCATGAAATAAAAACCCAAATGAAATGTTTTTCACTTGTTTAAAGCTGGAACCATTTTCACTTAAATGTGCTACAATACCAGAGAAATAACCTTCTGGATTAGACACAAATGTTTGTGTACACAGAATATAGTTTTTTGCATTATTAGATACATATGGGATCTAATAATGGAGAAGGAAATGGCAACCCACTCCAGTGTTCTTGCCTGGAGAATCCCAGGGACGGGGGAACCTGGTGGGTTGCCATCTACGGGGTCGCACAGAGTCAGACATGACTGAGGCGACTTAGCAGCATGGTAATATGTATTGGGTTTATCCAATGAATAATTNGGAAATGGCAACCCACTCCAGTGTTCTTGCCTGGAGAATCCCAGGGACGGGGGAACCTGGTGGGTTGCCATCTACGGGGTCGCACAGAGTCAGACATGACTGAGGCGACTTAGCAGCATGGTAATATGTATTGGGTTTATCCAATGAATAATTTTCTAATTAATTAACTCGTTCAACAAGTGTTTCTGAAGTACTCACTGTGTGCCAGCTGCTGTGTTATAGCCGGGGGCACAAGAATGAGAAAGGTGGGCCTGCCCTCATACAGCGTCCAGTCCAGTAAGAATCAGGCGATCACAGTGTCATACGATAGGACTGCACTGTGGTGGTGGAGGACGCCTGCAACAGAGGCATGCCCAAGAAGGCTTCCTAAAGGAAGTGATACCCACGCTAGGACTTGAAAGATGAGGAAAAGCCAGCCAGGAAGGAAGGGAGGCAGGAAGTTTCCAGCAGAGAGAGCAGTCCACGCTGGATTAGGGCTTCCTGTTGGTGAGCCAGAGAGAAGATCAGCATGCCTGGTTGTAGAGAGGTAGGAGGAGGAAGGAAGAAGGCTGGAGAGCTAGGCAAGGGTTCATCATACAGGGTCACGTTAAGGGGTTTAGACTTGATCGTAAGAGTGATAGGGAACACAGAGGCCAGAGATATGATGAGATTTATGCTTTAGAAAGAGAACTCTGGTTGTGTGGTATGGGCAATAAATTGGAGGCAGGAAGAAGCTAAGACATGGTGGTGATACAAGTGAGAGATGGAGGCGGTCCAAGAGAGGGTAAGGTCAAGAGGGTGGAGAGAAGCAGGTAGATCTGTGCATTTTTAAGATCTCATCACTAGAACTTGATGATGATAGATGGACGGCTCCATATTTACCCTAAGTGTGAAAGTCGCTCAGTCGTGTCTGACTCTTTTCGACCCGTGGACAGTAGAGTCCATGGAATTCTCCAGGCCAGAACACTGGAGTTGGTAGTGGTTCCTTTCTCTAGGGGATCTTCCCAACCTGGGGATTGAACCCAGGTCTCCTTCATTGCGGAGGATTCTTCACCAGCTGAGCCCCCAGGGAAGCCCGTATCTACCAAAAATTGTAGTTGAAAGCACTGCCTTCAACTAAGGACTAGTGCTTCCATTCATTTTCAAATTAGTACCAGTGGAGAGTTTGTTTTACTATATTAATAGGTATTCCTTTTAATCAAGTAAGAATTAAATAACTCAGAGTTCCTGTTAACAGCCTTGTAATTGTAAGTAACCTAAAACTCTATCCAAAATGATAATAGACAATAGAATTTTTTTTTTTTTTTTTTGGTCTTTGTAACTTAAAAATCCAGGATCAGGAAGGATCAGGGTGAGGCTGGATCCAGTATTTCTTTTTCTTTTTTTCAGTGTTTCAGTGATATCATGAAAGACTTGGTTTCTTGTGCCTCTGCTCTTTGTATGATGTCTGCTTGATCCCAAGGTTGCTTTCTGTCAAGATCTCAACAACATACTTTCCTATTGTGTTACGTCCACAATGAAGAGAAATAATCTACATCAGTTATTACTATTCCCCGCCCCCCAACTCCCAAATCAGGAAGTTTCATTTCTCAGGACTCTTCAGGGAAATGTTTTGGAGTCCTATGCTCTCAAGCAGAGTCACAGTTGCCAGGGCGAAGGATGGAAGGGAAAAGAGGGAGGAAGAAGGATGTCAAGGGGAGAGGGGAAGAAGCAAATATCCCCTACACTCAGCACATTTCCCTTTGCATGTTGACTGCCAGCACTGTTGTAAATGAGTAGAAATACTCACCAAACAAGGATATTTTGAAATAAATTCTCATCTTCTAGTGCAAAGCATATGCGTGTCCCTCCAGAGCTGGAGGCATACTCGACTGAACGGGGCTTCTGCCTCACTGCCTCCCTGGCCCACCTGCTCCATGGTCCTCTCTTACTTTCTCTGCTTGTTCGCCAAACATACCTTGACTTTCATCCTTTCCAGATTCTGACACTCTTTTAAAACATGGAAATAAAATGACGCTTCTCATAGCAGTCTGCTATTCCCGAATAACTAAAATTAAAATACTGCTGTAGTCTAAGTCAAACACACAAATAGATAAATGTGTTTTATATATTATCTAGAAACATACATACCTTTTTATTTCAGGTCCAAGCTTGTTATAGATGAGGGACTTTATATATTCTCTGCATTGTGGCTGAGATGTATAATGGTTAATTAAAAATAAAATGTATCAATTATTTTATATTATAAAAGTAATATATGCTCATGGCAGAAAATGCACAAAATTCTGAAGGTTTAAAAAGAGAAAGTAATCATAATTTCACTACTTAAAGGCATATCATTAATGTTTTCAGTATTTTCCTCTAGCATTTTTATTATGTATAGAATTTTTTTAAATATAGGTATAAAAATACTGTACATACAATTCTTTGGCCCTTTTTTTCTCTTATAAAAATGGACTCCATAAATAATATTTATGTGGTATTGAAAACATTTTCTAACATTCATGCTTTCTTGGCTACTTCTTTCTTATTGGACATTTAGAACCTTTCAACCTTTTTTTATTACTTTAAGTAATGCTGCTATAATCGTATTTGTATATAAAACTGCTGCAGATTTTAGATTATATTCTCTGCATAAATTCCCAGAACTGGAATTCCGGTATGAAGAAATCTGAAAGTTCAAGATTCTTGATGTATACAAAAGACCTATTTTTTGAATTTGGACTTTCTTCCAAAAAAAGGGAGGGCAAGTGAGAAAGTAGGAAATATAATCAGCTTTAGGAAAGTGTTTTGAAAAACAGTCCACAAAATCACTCTGCCTCAGCAGTATAAAAATGTTGAATGGCTCCATCTAAAAAGAATTTATGAAGCACCCCTGGTATCCAGGCCTGGTATCAAGGACTCAAAAGTAAAACATGCCAAGGGGCCGCAATCAGTAATTACAGTGACTCAGCAAAACAGAGTTATCCGATTTCAAAGTCAGTCTAATAACTCATCTTGGGGGCAGACCTAGCTAAAATTTTATACTATTGCCTTCAACTTCAAGAAATGTCAGTGTAATTCTGATAGAAACAAATTGTGAACTTTTAATAAAAACCACTTTTCATTATTGAAAAGTGTAAAATTAAAGATTCTTTTCATAATTCATTTCTGGGACACTAAATAATAGCGAGAACTTGAAAGTATTGCAAGTGCTTTTAAGAAGAACAAATACATTGGAGTAAATTTGATCATTTCTTCATAGGCAGTGCTTTTATCAAACAAGCTAAGGCTAGTCATAAAAAGAAAAACAAAATAACCCCTACAGTTGACAGGAGAAAGAAATTTACATTTGCTTAAATTTCAATTGTAAATGTGCCACTGTTAAGTTCTTTATTCTCTAAAGTACACTTTTTAGAAGAAAGAATTTATTTGCTCTAAATTATTCATTTTTTGTCATTCTGATTGTAGGTTGAAAAGCAGGACAGTTTTAGCACAGAGTATTAATGTTTAAGTCACATTTTACCATTCAGATGCAAAATGTAGTTGAAAAACGGGGGGTTAATTTATCCCAAACAAGTGTGACTCCAGGTGCTAACATCCTATTTCATCTTGAATATCTTGTCCAAACCTAGTTATAGGGTTGTGGAGAAGGCTAGGTTTGTGTCCAGTTGATATCTTTTCCCTATCATTTTATAGTGTGCAGAGGGCTTCCCTGGTGGCTCAAGCAGTGAAGAATCTGCCTGCCAATGCAGGAGACGCAGGTTTGATCCCTGGGTTAGGAAGATCCCCCAGAGAAGCAAGTGGTAGCCGATTCCAGTATTCTTGCCTGGGAAATTCCATGGATGGAGGAGCCTGGCAGTCTATAGTCCTTGGGGTCGCAAAGGAGTCAGACTTAGTGACTAAACAACAACAATGTGTGTAGAATGCTTTGAAATGTTAAATGTGATTTGGGATACATTATCTCATTTGACTTACTCACTTCGTTTTCTCCAGAACCTAACAAGGGAGTAATAAAGTCAGAAGAGTAAGATAAATACCAACCCAACCCCTGGGCTTCGGTTTTCTTATCCACTCTTATTACATCTCAGCTTATTGTGGGGATCAAATGATGTCCTACATATAAACATGATCCTCTTGCCCTGGCAGTGGTATTGGGATGTAAATGCCCCAAATCCTCAGTCTCTGAACCTGTCCCTTTTTCTGGAATTTTTCTCTGTGTGTAGGGAGTGGGGGTGGGAGTGGGGTAGCTGGGTGGGATAGAAATGGCCTGAAAGGCAGAAAGAGGTGTGATGTCTCCTCTCTATGGTGAGAGTGCATAAGAGATCTCTGATCAATCAATTTGACCAAAGTAAGAATTTAGAGCCATGTTTCTCAAACTTTCTGTGGTGAAGGAACAGTTTTGTTTTACTTTTCATTCTATCATGGACCAGTACTTTTGTAAAATTTAATGAATGTGAATTACAGAAAAGTAGAATAAAGAAAATATAAAATATAAGCCCGAATATTTCATTTTAGAATTAACCAACATGAAATTGTTCTGCCAACTTGCTCTAAACTGAGAAACTGAGACCCATGCACTATTTGAACTGCACTGTTTTAGAGGCATTGAAAGATGCAATTAAAAATTAATCTGAGATGTCAAACTCTCTCTCCTGAATCCAAAGATACATCTTTTCCAGTGTTCTTTGAATACTCACAAGAATAAAACGTAACCACAAAGAAAACTGAAAGAATCCCACAAATTTCACCAAAAAAGGTTAAGAATCAAAAACCATTTACAATGCGATAAAATTAGAAACAACAACGAAAAGCTTAGCAATACACGTTAAATATTCCTCCTAAATAACTCTTAACTTAAAGAGGAAGTCAAGATCAGAGTAGCAGGATCTTTAAATAAATGTTGATTATGAGAAGATGAGGAATGAAATTATATAGGATGTGTCCATAGCATCCTCTGAGGAAAATGCATAGCCATTGTGTCCCTCAGGGTCCCAACGAGAAACAAGTGCTACATCCAAAATCGGATACCTTGAGAAAGAAAAAAAAGAAAAATCAGCAGAGTTTATTTGTGGAGACAGTGTTAACAAGGGTGAGGTTCGGAGAGACCACCAGAGATAGTACAACAACCAGACTGTTTCCAGTTCTGTCTGCTTCCTTTCCCAGGACCCTGAAATACAGTGGTGTCAAGCTGACCACTGTTTTGAGGAGTGCTAAGGTCAAAAGTAGAGGGATGCAGGAGTCCGAGGCAACTCAGCAGGGAGGGAATCAAGAGAAGAAAGACCTTGACTTCATCTGCTCCCTCCCTCACCTCTCCTTTTTTCCCTCCATCTCCGGCCACAAGCCTGACAGCTCAGAAGCCCCTCGTTGTGTGACCTCACACAACAAAGTCAGCCCCCTGCCCCTGCAGGACAGAGGAGCGCTGAAAGTTACCTGCCACCACTGTAAGCCACATTCTTAGCAAAAGAAAGAAGATAAAGACTGGAAGCAATCCACTCGAAAAGTTTCTTAACAAATGCAAATATAGAAAATTAAATCAGATGGAGAAAATTAAGTAAATATTCCAGGAAAATAGTTAAGCTTCGGGCTATTAAACTGTTACATGCACAGAGAAAAAGAAAAGATGTCCTGATTTTTTTGTTTTCATTTTTGTTATTTTACAAAGCATCATAAATCAATTGCAAACTTGAGCAAAAAGCCCAGGAAAAATAAGATCATAATATCATGTAAGAGTCCTGATGAAAAAGTCCAGAGTAAAACATGAGCAAAACAAAACAAAATAATAAAAATGCAGTATATTTCACCAGGACCAAGGAGAGTCATTCCAGAAATGCAAAACTGTTTAATACTTTTATTTATAAAAGTATTTATAAATGCTTTATTTATTTTATAAATAAATATATTTTAATAATTTATTTTATATATAATTTTATTTATAAAAATAATTTATAAATTATTTTTGACCATGTTTGTAAGTCAAAAGAGAAAAAACGTAACCGAATCTCTGTAGATACTAGAAAGCACTTGAAAAATTTTCAGTCATTTCTCACTACACACACACACACACATACACATAACTTGGAAAAGAAACAGCAGTTGGATAATTATAATAGCTAATACTTACTGAGCCCACCTACTGTGGGCCAGCATGGTGGTAAGCTTTTCATAGGTATTAATTAGAATGTCCCAGTACTCCCATGAGATAGCTTACAATTATTATCCCATTTGACTAATGAGGAAATGACGGCATGAGGTATCCCATTTGACTAATGAGGTAACTGGGTAGGGTCACAGGCTTGCTGAGTGGTGGGGCAGGGATGCTAGGCTAGCAGTCTGGCTCTAGAACTCTGGGTGTCATCATTCCAGTTTATTGCCTTTCCCACATGCTTTGGGAATTGCAGAAATCATATTTATGCCCAGGTGAAGAAAAGGCAAAATGCCCAACCTCTTGGAAATAGCCCCTCTTTGACTCTCACCTGAGTCACTGGCCCAGCTTGTAGGCGTATTGTTCTTGGGATCGTTGCCTATTTCTCTTGGTCAGAAAAGATTAAATTCAGTTCTTAGCTATCTATGTGGATCATCTCGTGTAAGTGATAGCTGGGCAGTTATCTTCATTTTGTAACCACTCGTGGCATTGAAACTAAAGTCTGGAAGTGAGATGTTTGTTTCCTGCCCCAGGATTTAATCAAACTTAGATATGTGAATGGCCATTATAGTTTGATGAGAAGTGGATTCTTAACCTCAAAATTTTACTTTTTTTAAATTATTGTATTGCTTGTCTAAAATTCAAATATAATGTATCATGTATTAAGAACATAAACTATTATGTCAACCAAGTATTAAACTTGTGCTTCAAATAAACCAAGTAAGATTGAAGACCTTATTTGCATGCTGACAAATGCTCAGTCATGTCTGACTCTTTGAGACCCCATGGACTGTAGCCACCAGGCTCCACTGTTCATGGGATTTTTCCAGGCAAGAAGATCCCCTGGAGGAGGGGATGGTAACCTGCTCCAGTATTCTTGCCTGGAGAAATCCCATGGATGGAGAAGCTTCGTGGCTGCAGTCCATGGGGTGGCAAATAGTCTGACATGACTGAGCTACTGGATGTGCGTGCACACACACTCACACACACACACACGCACACAAGATAGATTTTCATTTTGGGAACAATGTGCAGGTATGAAGGATGGCTGGAAAGAGAACTGAGTGACTTGGAAATAGCAGGAATTTGGATGATCTGTGTGAATTGAAGGAGACAAAGCAAGGGACCCGAGACCTGCTCTTCACCCCACCCTACCTCGCCATCGTCATATGCCGTCTGGCCCAAAGAGGGAGTGTGACTTTGGACAAGGAACTTCCCTCTCTAAAAGTTTAGAAATGTTCACAGAAGATTCAAAATAGTGCTCACAATAGGGGTGGGGAGTAGAAGGTACTTACTGTCAGATGTAAGACAGACCCAAGGATGTACTGTCCAACATGGGCAACATAGCCCACACTTTGTAATAATTGGAAATGGTATGTAATCTTTAAAAATTGCATAAAAAGAAAACAAAATCGTGCTCACAATAATTTAAAATAAGATGACTAAACTGGAGTGCTATCTTAATATTTTATGCATGTCTAAAACTTTTCCTCTGTTGGTTTAGCACTGGAGAGTACCAGCTGTTTTTCAGTCTTCACTAAGGACACTGTTGAGCTTCCCTTGTGGCTCAGCTGGTAAAGAATCTGCCTGCAATGTGGGAGACCTGGGTTCAATCCCTGGGCTGGGAAGATCCCTTGGAGAAGGGGAAGGCTACCCACTCCAGGATTCTGGCCTGGAGAATTCCATGGGTTGTATAGTCCATGGGGTCACAAAGAGTCATACATGACTGAGCAACTTTCACTTCACTTCATTCAAGGACACAGGAGAGAACATTTTAATTAAGGAATGAAAAATTCAGGTGAGGCACAGAGAAGCACATTACCAGTAAGTGAAGACTGGTAAAAGGCTTCCCAGGTGGCTCAGTGGTAAAACAATCCACCTGCCAAGGCAGGAGACTCAGGAGCCTTGGGTTCAGTCTTTGGATCAGGAAGATCCCCTGGAGGAGGAAATAGAAACCCACTCCAGTATTCTTGCCTGGGAAATTCCATGGACAGGGGAGCCTAGCGGAATATAGTCCATGGGGTCACGAAGAGTCAGACATGACTTAGCAACTGTGCACACAGCACAAAGCCTGGTAAACTTAGCAATGGGGCATCTCAAAATAAATATCTTGTGATGTTTATCACGAAAAAAATTCCATTTTCCTCTGAAGGATTTACCTGGGCAATTGCAAACTCTGTGGTTTTATAGCAGAGTTAGTTACCAATTTCCTTGCCTATCATCCCCTGGCCCACCGTCCCTTAGGTTGTTTCTATCACTGACACCACTTGGACATATTTGCCCCTGGAAATTCTTGCCAGTGGCACACCATCATTGTAGAAAAGAAATGTTTTTGAGACTTAAATGTAACCAGGTAATCAATGCCCCTTTGTAATTCATTTTGGCTCATTCTACAACAGGACTGGGTCAAAACAGACTAAAGGATTTATCTCTAATCTGAAACATTCCAAAGAGATTGATTTGAAACTTCCCTCAAGTCCCTGAAAATACTCAGCTGGAGATATGACTCAGGGTCAGGCTGAATCCCCTGCTTCTGTGTTCCAGGACAACAACCATGGCAAAAAAATCACCTGGGGGAGCTTCTTAAAAATACAAAATCCCAGGCTTAAGATGAATCAAAATGAAGACTGGTTACAGGGAGCAGAAGTTCAGAAACTTGTGCTTTTACCATGTTCCCTGGGTAATTCTTGTGCACCTAAAAAGGTTAGAAAACTAGTATGAAGGATGGGTCATGCCTTCGATGATTTTTAAGAGAACTCGAAGATTGAGGCAAGTATTATCTTTATATTTTATACGCTAAATCATAACTTATACTGCATGTTCGCTCATAGCCTTGAAGGTACTACATTCCCTAGGCATGAACATGGTTTGACCTTGTAATAGCATGCTCGAAGTAGAAGGAATCATAGAGATGACCTTGACAAACCTAAGGAAGCTGAACATCAAAAAGACTGAAGCCTTTAATGTGTGTACATGGCTAAATGCTAGCAGAACCTGAGTGTGGGCTGAACCTGCCCTGTCTTCAGACGTTTCTTTTTATGATATGATGGCCATTGGAAGAAAAAGAACAGGAATAAATTTTGTGCCCTTCCACAGTGTATGTGCGCATATTGAGTTCTACGCAAGGGTTTTTTGTTGTTGTTGTTTGTTTTGTTTTGTTTTTTTCAATCTAGAGCTACTTTCCAATAGAATATGGGATTCAAGTGTTCACAAAGTCCTTCCCGGGTGCCAGCAGCCCAAGGCGCCCTACTGGTCTCCATTGTCTCAAATAGTACTGATTCCCACAAAGGGTTTCACGCTTTGTCCTCTTATTGGTTCTCATCCATCCTCTTCTCTTCTATATCCTTGGCTCTTTAGGACTGGCCCACTATCTAGTTTTTTCCATAGTTCCAAACACAGCTACGGTGCATAGGTTGGTGCTTAAAGAATGCGCGTTGACTTAAGAGCTGCCCAGTTTTAGAAATCAAGAAAGATGATGGTGGATGTTTCTCGTATACACTAAAGATAAATCTCAAAACTGCTCACATTCACAAAATGATTCATAGCAGAACTTTGGGCAGTATTGTTGTTCAGCTGCTAAATCAAGTCTCACTCTGTGACTCTATGGACAGTAGCATGCCCTCAATCTTTCCCAGCATCAGGGTCTTTTCCAGTGAATCGGCTCTTCACATCAGGTACTGGAGCTTCAGCATCAGTATAGTGGAGGAAAATCTTTTCCTCTACTCTCTTGTGTTTGTATCTGAGGCTTGTAAATTAAATGAACAGAAGCCAGATCAACAGAACAAAAGCATACAACTTTTATTTGACATTAATATTTTTATACGCATGACAGCTTCACAGAAAAGAAGTGAAAAACCAGGAAGTGGTTAGACTTGGGGGCTTATATGCTATTTTAACAAAGGACAGTAAATTGTGGAGAAGTGACTAGACAGAAAAAGAGGATACTGGGCTTTTGCAAGTGCTAAATATATGGATCCAACCAGTCCACCCTAAAGGAAATCAGTCCTGAATAGTCATTGGAAGGACTGATGCTGAAGCTGAAGCTCCAATCCTTTGGCCACCTGATGCGAAGAACTGACTCAGTGGAAAAGACCCTGATGCTGGGGAAGACTGAAGGTGGGGGGAGAAGGGGACCCCAGAGGATGAGATGGTTGAATGGCATCACTGACTCTGGACATGAGTTTGAGTAAGCTCTGCGAGTTGGTGATGGACAGGGAGACCTGGTGTGCTGCATATGGGGTCGCTAAGAGTCGGACATGACTGAGCGACTGAACTGAACTGAAATATATAGGGGAATCTAATGGTTATCTACCAAGTTACTTCTTAAGGTTTGTTTATGTGGATTCATCTCAGTGCTTTGTCCCTGGAGATAAGGGTTGTTCTTTTTCCTGGAATAGAAGAGAAGAGAACACCTTTGTAAGGGGAATGTAAGACTGCTTTTAGGCACATAAGGGGAGGGCAGAGGCACTTTCTGTATCTATTCACATTTACCTTCAGCTCAAAATAATCCTTAACCCAAAGTAGAAATTTCCAAGGTAACATACTCTGATCCCCTTCAGCAGCACAAATAGAGCTAAAATGTTTGAAGTCTAGTTTCTAGAAACCTAGGCACACATTCCCAAAGTACGGTTCTCTAAGAGAATGTTTTAGTTCTCTCTGTGCTTTGTATTTTTAAACTTGTCTCTAATCAGTTACACAATGTTAATTACAATTAAGTTTATGGTTTCAGTGTTCAACTACAAAGGTCAAATCTCTACTTGGTTTTTGGTTTTTGGTTGTATTTTTTTCTAAAATATTATTATGCAAATTTTTTTAATGCAGAAAATTTGTAAGAGTTTTTCCCTGTAATTTACTGAAACTCAGGTTAGAAATTCTATTTTTTACACTTTTTAATGAGAAAATCATAAAAATGTCTCAAATGTTTTTCAAAATAGTTTTGCTTATACAAATAATTTACTTTAATTAGATCGAGATGTTACCCTGTTGAATCTCTCTTCCAGAGTCTATCAGCCCCAATAAGGAACCAAGAAAGTAAAATGTGAACAGTACTGACTTAGCATCTGTGTAAGAGCAAGAGGATATTTTCTCTATGTATAAACAAATCCCCTTATTTACAACTTCATGAGCTGTTTTAAGACATGAAACTTTTCCACTGAAGAGGAAAACAATTCCCCCTGTTGGTAAAATTTTAACAGTAGTTTAATAGGAGGGAAATAGTTTAGTAAGTTCAAAAAGCAAAATCCAAAAATAAGTAAAATCAAAGAAAGAAAATCCAACATATTTTGGGTTGAAAAAGCTAATTTGTTGCATCTCAGACTTACACTGTATTTGGGGGCTCTCTTCTCAGTCAGTGGTTTTAGTTGAACTCTGAAGACAAAAAGAATGGAAGCAGAGATTAGTTTCCCGTTGACCTTGATTTTAACAGATTGAAATCCAAGGAGTGGGGTCAAGTGCTTAAAGAAACAAATAGTTCATTCTAAATTCTGAGAAATGCCTGATGTTATTACAGACAGCTGCTGCTGCTGCTAAGTCGCTTCAGTCATGTCCGACTCTGTGCGACCCCATAGACGGCAGCCCACCAGGCTCCCCCATCCCTGGGATTCTCCAGGCAAGAACACTGGAGTGGGTTGCCATTTCCTTCTCCAATATATAAAAGTGAAAAGTGAAAGTGAAATCGCTCAGTCGGGTCCGACTCTTAGCGATCCCATGGACTGCAGCCTACCAGGCTCCTCTGTCCATGGGATTTTCCAGGCAAGAGTACTGGAGTGGGGTGCCGTTGCCTTAAGCACCCCCTAATCCAAAATAAGATATTGGTCTAGTTTACCATTACTTGTTTTGACAGATTCTTCAGACACCAAAGGATGTTGTATTATTCAGTTCAGTTCAGTTCAGTTTAGGAACTCAGTCGTATCCGACTCTTTGCGAACCCATGAAGCAGCACACCAGGCCTCCCTGTCCATCACCAACTCCCGGAGTTCACTCAGACTCATGTCCATTGAGTCAGTGATGCCATCCAGCTATCTCATCCTCTTTCATCCCCTTCTCTTCCTGCCCCAAATACCTCTATTAGACTATTCCCATGTAAAGTTTTTTTCTTAATCGTCCTTCTTAGCAAATGTTAAGAAGGACATGTAGCATTTACATAAGTTTGCATAAAAATGTAACATTTTTACTCTATGTATTTCTTGAAACCTTCATTTCTATACTATGGCTGTCTTTCTTTGGCATCCCAAGTTTGCTGTTTATTCTGGACCAATGATGCTGGTATTCTGGTGTTAAAAATGATGCATAGGGACTTCCCTGGCAGTCCAGTGGCTAAGAAACTATAATACACTTTAAATACCAACCCTTAACCATTAACCTGAAATGCCAGTGCACTAAGCCCTATTTAATAAGTTTAATTTTAGTGTTGGTAGCCGCACAAAAATCCATGTTCAGAATTCCTTTCCAGAATTCTTGTATGTTCTACTAAATACAAGGTCATTGAGTTTGATGTTTGAGTGCAGCATGTGTTCAACATGACATCACACTGTAGGGTGTCCAGTGGGTGATCAAGGCCACACAAGTTCTAGCTGGCCTGCAGTGTATAATTCACCTGTGGTCAGACTGCTGGGTAATTTAGCCTAGTCTGCATTCGTGACTATTACCATGGAATTTTTTTTTTCGTATTTAATTGTCCTTCTTAGCAAATGTTACCATTTTTAGTCTATGTATTTCTTGAAACCTTAATTTCTATACTCTGGCTATCTTTCTTTTGCATTCCAAGTGTGCTGTTTGTTCTAGAATGATGATGCTGGTGTTAAAAATGAGGCCACAGGGACTTCCCTGGTGGTCCAATGGCTAAGAATCGGCTCTTCCATTGCAGAGGGCATGAGTTCAATACTTGGTGAGGGAACTAAGATTCCCACATGCTCAGCATAGCCAAAAATAAATAAAAATAAAATTTAGAAAGAAGCCATATATCACAGGAGCAAAGTCAGTTTTTATCTCCCAGTTCATTTTTTTTCTCAGCAATAATATTCCACAGAAAAAAAATTTACAAATATTTTCAAAATTATCGATATAATCTAAACATTCCTTTAGAACAAAAACTTCTTGAATATGGGATGTTCATGGCTGGATCTCCAGCAGCTAGATCATTGCCAGGCACATAGTAAGGGCTTCATAAATATTCATTGGCTTACAGTCTTAATTAGAACCGGGCATACAGTAGTGAAAAATAATATCTTTGATAGCATGGAGCTTACATTATTCATGAGAGGGGTAATTTGCAGCATGAATATCACTGATTGGCATCTCAGTGGCACATAGTAGATCTGAACTATCTGAATTCAAATCTAAGTTCCAATATTTACTAGCTGGGTGACCTTGGGAAAATTACTGAGTCTCTCTGTGCCTCAGGTTTTTTCAACTGTAATATGTTGTAAAGATTAAATGAAATAATATAAATAGCATACTTAGACCATGCCCAAAACAGAAATAGACTCGCATAGAAAACAAAATTATGGTTACCAAAAGCAAAAGGATGGGAGAGAGGGATAAATTAGGAGTTTGGGACCAACATATAGGCATTTTTATATATAAAATAAGTAGCAAGGACCTACTGTATAGCACAGGAACTATATTCAATATCATGTAATAATCTATAATGGAAAAGAATCAGAAAAAAAGAATATATATATATATAACTGAATCACGTTGTTGTATAGCCACTAAGTTTTGTCCAACTCTTTTCGACTCCATGGATTCCCTCAACTAGGCTACTCTGACCATGGGATTTTCCAGGCAAGAATACTGGAGTGGCTTGCCATGTCCTCCTCCAGGGGATCTTCCTGACCCAGGATTGGACCCGCAGTTTCTTATATTGGCAGGTGAGTTCTTCACCACTGAGCCACCAAGGAAGCCCCACTTTGCTGTATACTGAAAATAATACCACACTGTAATCAACTCTAATTCAATTTAAAAAAACCAAACAGTGCCTGGCATATGAATGTACAATAAATCTAAGCTATTATTTTTAGGTGTAACTCTGTACTAGCTTGATTTTGATTTTTTCTTCCTTTGCTTCTTTTGGTCTCTCTGCTTTCTTTCTACCTTAATTACTTTTGCTTCTCCCTTTCCCCTTTTCCCTTCTCCTTCACTCTCATCCTGGCAGGGACTCTCATAAGCGTTACTAAATTCATCATATACATGAAGGGGCCCATGCTGACTCATAATACAGAATTTCTGAGTTTCTGCTGCTGCTGCTGCTAAGTCGCTTCAGTCGTGTCTGACTCTGTGCGACCCCATAGATGGCAGCCCACCAGGCTCCCCCGTCCCTGGGATTCTCCAGGCAAGAACACTAGAGTGGGTTGCCATTTACTTCTCCAATGCGTGAAAGTGAAAAGTGAAAGTGAAGTCGCTCAGTCGTGCCTGACTCTTAGCGACCTCATGGACTGCAGCCTATCAGGCTCCTCTGCCCATGGGATTTTCCAGGCAAGTGTACTGGAGTGGGGTGCCATTGCCTTCTCCATCTGAGTTTCTAGAGGTAGGCTAACAGAATCCCTCGTTGGTGTTTTTCTTATGAAGTCCTCTTCTCTAGCTTAATCTTTCTGCCAACAATTGCCTAGCTGAACACAGGACCAAAAATCCAGGGATTTTCACATTTTATTCCCAGACNTGCCTTCTCCATCTGAGTTTCTAGAGGTAGGCTAACAGAATCCCTCGTTGGTGTTTTTCTTATGAAGTCTTCTTCTCTAGCTTAATCTTTCTGCCAACAATTGCCTAGCTGAACACAGGACCAAAAATCTAGGGATTTTCACATTTTATTCCCAGACTTGCCTCAACCACACTTTGTCTCTTGCTGATATGTAGCTTTCCTATTTAATCAGGGACCTAAAAATGTTCCCTCACTGTGTGTCTGGATCCTTGGGAAAAAACTTGTGTTGTCAAACATGTTTGTGAGTGTGTGCACATGTAAATACAAATCTTAAAAATCAGACCAGTTTTTAATTCTCTGTATACTTGACTAAAGGGTGTCCCAGGTTGCTCAGTGGTAAAGAATATGCCTGCCAATGCAGGAGACATAGGAGAGACCTGGGTTTGATCCCTGGGTTGGGAAGATCCCCTGGAGGAAGAAATGGCAACCCACTCCAGTATTCTTGCCTGGAGAATCCCATGGACAGCAGAGCCTGGCAGGGCTACAGTCTATGGGTCTCGAAGAGTTGGACATGACTGGCAACTTAGCGAGCACGCACGCATACTTGACTAATGGCTGGTCATATGCATGGGTGTATAGTTCATGAACCTGTGTATAGTTGCAACAGCAGTGATGAAAAACAAGATTCATGTGTCCTCTCTGTTCACCTTTTAAATTGTGTAAATGAAAGTTATAAAAATATTCAATTATATTCCATTTGAGAAACAGAAGTTTCCTTAGAAGTAATTGGTTACTTCACAANCCGCCGCCCCCTCCTCGTCCTCCGCTTCCCCCCACGCCTCCAGGAAGTCTTGGCCGCAAGTGGTCTCCCGGGCTTCGGCTGCGAAGCCCCCTTCTTTTCCTCCTCTCTCCTCATCTTCAACGGTTACCTCAAGTTCATGCAGCACCTCAGGGGTTCAGCCCTCGATGCCAACAGACGACTATTCGGAGGAGTCTGACACGGATCTCAGCCAAAAGTCCGACGGACCGGCGAGCCCGCTGGAGGGTCCCAAAGACCCCAGCTGCCCCAAGGACAGTGGTCTGACCAGTGTAGGAACGGACACCTTCAGATTGTAAGCTTTGAAGATGAACAATACACACAAATGAATTTAAATAAAAAAATTAATAACAAACCAATTTCAAAAATAGACTAACTGCAATTCCAAAGCTTCTAACCAAAAAAAAAAAAAAAAAAGGAAAAAAAGAAAAAGCGTGGGTTGTTTTCCCATATACCTATCTATGCCGGTGATTTTACATTGTTATCTTTTCTTTTCTCTTTTAATATTAAAAAGAAAAAAAACCCTTAACCCTGTTATATTGTGTCCTTTTGAAGGTACTATCGGTCTGGGAAACAGAAGTCCACAGGGCCTCCCTATGTCTTTGGAGCTTAAACCCCTTGTATATTTGCCCNGATTTTACATTGTTATCTTTTCTTTTCTCTTTTAATATTAAAAAGAAAAAAAACCCTTAACCCTGTTATATTGTGTCCTTTTGAAGGTACTATTGGTCTGGGAAACAGAAGTCCACAGGGCCTCCCTATGTCTTTGGAGCTTAAACCCCTTGTATATTTGCCCCTTCCCAATAAACGCCCCACTCGATAGCACAGAGGAGCCCGGCATGCACTGTATGGGAAAGCAGTCCACCTTGTTACAGTTTTAAAAAATTTCTTGCTATCTTAGCATTCAGATACCAATGGCTTGCTAAAAGAAAAAAAGAAATGTAATGTCTTTTTATTCTCAGGTCAATCGCTCACACTTTGTTCTGTTTTCAGAATCATTGTTTTATATATATTATTTTTTGGGTTTTTTTTTTTTTTTTTTTTTTATTTTTTTTCCAGAAAAGATTTTTTTTTTTTTTTTATTTTTAAATAGGCAAAAAGTATTT
>SJYV01018938.1:277866-296992 GCA_006410875.1 Neotragus pygmaeus
TCTCCCCAATGGCTTTTTTTTTTTTTTTTTTGGAGCTACTATGCCATCCTCCCTCTGTGAGGCAGAGTGACTGTCAGTGTTTTGGTATGCCATGCCTCGACTTGTGGGTGTGTTTGGCAACAGCAAGGTGGTTGGGTAGAGTGGCTAAGCCTGCTTCTGCCCACCAATATTCCCCAGAGGGGTTATGTGAGTGTTTCAACCTGGAGTGGGTTGCATGCTTAATGCTTTCCTCTACAACTGTACCACCCACGTGTATGTTCATTCAAAAAGAAAAAATTCTTCTTCTCAGCATTGACCCAGAAGTAGCAAAGCAGTCAGTGATGGTGAAGCTTAGAGGTCAGACATGAGCTAGTTGATGTTTGTGGGCTGACATCCACCGTGGCTGTGACCAGAATCATTTACAAAGCATGAATTCACTACAATGCTCAACTGTTTAGACTGGTCTCACTCAGAGAATTTATTCCTGTAGGTAGCTGAATAGGATATCTCAACTCACTTTTAAAATTAGTTCTTCACCTCCATTAACACTTCATATTTTGGTTGGTTGGTTTTTTTCTGACTTTCCACAGTGTGGGTTGGGTGCTGGGCACCGTTCAGTCACAGCACCAAATGCACCCACAGAATGGGAGTTATTTCTTCCATCCTCCAAAAAGAAACTTAAGAAGGAAACACACACACACGGAAAAGTTTAATAAATCTAGGAAGTTTTTTTTTTTTAAATTAAAAGCTATTTAAAGATATGAATGTGGCCCAAGTTTTACACAATTGAAAATAAAGTAAAACAGACGGCATGTGTTTAAACCTGAGTTTATCAGGCATGGCAGGAAGTTGCAGGAGAGAGAGGCAGTGACCCAAGCCAGTGCACTTGATGTTCATGGACATATATTTTTTTTTAATAATAAATTAAATTAAAACATTTTAAATAGAAGCATAAATTGAGTTGGTTGGTTGTTGGCGCTGAGATACTGCCCACTGTGAAACAAAGCTTTGACTAGTTTTTTTGTTTATTTACTTCCTTCGGGGGGTGGGGAGGGGGGCAAGTTTGGGTAGGAAAGAGCATACATGAACGTGACCCTGAGGTGAAGAGGTATATGAACAGCCTTTGCAATGTACAAAAAAACAAAAAACAAAAAAACAAAAAAAAAATAGAGCAAGTGAAACCAAAAATGATGTTCTTGGTGTTTTTCTATAATGTAGTCTTGTTAGCTTTTTTGTTACTGTAACAATGCTGATCTCGAACTGTACCAAAATACATGGAGACTAACAGAACCACATGGAACTTTCAAACTGAAAAAAAATTTGTCACAAAAACTTTGTTGTCATAGTTAAGTTGATTGTAGATGGTAATTGAATATACTCCTTTGAAAATATTTCATCAAGTATGTTTCCTGCTCATTGTGATACATTAAAAAAATATGAGCAAAAGTTCTCGTCTCTGTCACCAGATTTTGTGTGTGTGAGAAAGAGGTTGATGGTTGATCCTGAGGTTGTGTAAACAAGGACACTTACTCCAGGGCACACAAGCTCTTTGATATTTCTGAGTGTCCTTGTCTCTCCTGGCACTTATGAAGGTGCAGGAAGTGTTGGTGATGGAGCTGACTAGCTTATTTCCTTGAGAAGGGTAAGCCTGACAGCTTGGATGATATTTGGCCCCAAAGAGTTCTAATAGCATTGGTACTTTTAATTCACATGTTTATATGCGAATTTTAGGTACCTGGGACAACAACAAGCAAGGAAATTTTGCTGACGGCGAGGAAAGAGGTAAGATTAACTTCTCTGAAATGGGAATCAGATCCACTGTTACAACGCAAGGATACAAAAAGTGAGTTGAATTAAATGAATGATTGACTACATTTACTTTTCCTAGCAAAGGGCTTTTAAACTCTGTTAGAGTAGAATTTGAGATAAGAAGTCTTCAAAACAGTAATAGCACTAGTAATTCCTATATATGAGGAAATTTGGTACTCTTATCAAAAACCCTCCCTTCCAGCAGAAAAGGTGTGAAATTCATTAATAAGGAGTACATCCAAGATCAGACCCAAAGACCCTTCCACTCATCTCTAATTTATAGCCAAAGCCCGTAAATAATTTACGGAACTCTAGCAGTGGGCCTGGATGGCACTGCAAGAGAGCGGTCTTCTTGCAAGGTCTGCAGCATCTTTCCTCAGCCAACAAGGGTTTGTTTTTCTTTTGCTACAACAGGAGTTGAACTATGAAACCTGCTTCTATTGGCTCAGACAGCCATTTTCTACCAAGTTGTTTTTCTTAGTTCTTACCGCAGGCATTCAAGAAGCAGCAGTGACCCTATTAACTCAACATCTCAAAGAATCCTACAGTGGGTACAGGCATCACTAGAAGCTGGTTCCCTCACTGGTAGCTGGAACCTCTGTGCCAAGCAGGTAGTGTCACTGTCCCTAAGGAAACCCTGCTCTTTCTCCAGGCACTATACTTTCTCCTGGGTGTTCCTGCAGAGGCACATGGCTTCCATCTTAGTACATGTTCTTGGCACACAGTTAGGTCACTGATCTTTCTTGTGACCCCACAGAAAGGTACATACAGCATGATAAAAACTGTTCAAGCCCAAAGCCACGACTGCCTTCCTAGGCTATAATTATTTTAAGATATGGCAGGATCACACTGAAATGTTTTAAATGGAACTAGTTTCACAGTGAGGTTTTTGCTGCTTCAGCTCTTTGCAAGAAGGTGACTACAATTCAAATTCTTAAGATGAATTTTTAATAAGGAAATAAGACAAAACCTTGGTGATGGTTAGGGCCTTTGTATCAGAAAAACCTCTAAGCACCTAAATTACATTGAGAGAGGACTAGGTAGGAAGGGACTCCTCCTATTACTAGAAAAGTTTTACACAAAAAGGAAAAGAGGTCTTCTAATCTGGCTGCAATGTCATGCTCATGTGGATATTAATCTACTTGAAATTAACATTTTTCCCCCGGAAAATGTGAAATGGGAACATCTTTGAATGGCTGATATGTGTTAGTTGGGTAGCTGTTTCTAATTTTGCTTTAAAGAAATGTCTGTAGTGCCTAACTCCTGTTATAGACTAAGGACCTTACAAATCTCACTTTTAACAAGTTTAGACTTTAAGTTACAAGAGCACAAGCAGGTTAAGAGTCAAGCTGAAGGATGAGAAGTTTTCACCTGCTGCTCTGCTCTGTAGCCTTAATTACAGGACAGACATGCCCGCTCAGTCTCTGTATATTACTGCTGGGTGCGGACCAGCAAGGCTCTGGCAAAACTTGCAAAATTAGTGCTCTCAGGGCCATTAAAGTAGCCAAAGCTTTCCATTACCTTTATTTCATAGCAAAGATGGTGGGTATCTTCCTTACTTCTTTGTTCTTTTTGTTTTTTTTTTTTCAGAGAGAGGCATATGTTTTTTAAATGTCTTAGCCAATTACCCTAGATTCCTCTCAAGCTATCTTCTGGAGTTTTTAAATTCCAGATACAAAAAAATTGTTCTTTATCCTTTATGACTGCTTCATTTATTATCTATATGGAACAAAGAGGCTGTTTAATCCAATTCAGGGATCTCTTATTAATATAAGAATGAAAGAAAGGATGATAAACTCTTTTACTCTTGGGGCAAGATCCTCTGGCCTGAGAAATGAGTGCTAAGAAACAACAGTGCCCAGTGTATGAGAACGGCAGACACTCTCCGTCTCTGTAACACTGAAAGCTGCTTAGGACACTCACACTGCCTTGCCTTCCAGCACAGCCCCCTGGTGCATCACTACTGTATCTTAGACCCCCTCTGTAACCCCTTCTGTTAGCATGGCACTTAAAATACACTGTGAAGGTCTGCAAAATTACTTCCTGTTTGTTCCTCAAAATGATCTATAAAGAAGGCAAAGTGGGTGACATCGATGCCAGGTGTTCAGGACAGTGAAGTAATGAGTGAGGGGAGAAGGCACTGACCATGTGTTCAGTCTCTGTCCGGTGTTCCTCCTCCCTCCTCAGTTCAGAGAGAGGGGTTGAGAGAGCAGGAGTCAGTTCGACAGGCTTCACCACTGTGACCTGGACGGCATCACTTACTCCCAGTAATATGAGGATAAGGGTACCCGCTTCATAGGCTTCTTGTGAAGATTAAATAAGTTAATATCTGTAAAATGCTTCAAACCCTGCCTAGTGCATACTCAGTGCTGAGTATCTGTTGCTCCTATCATTGTAGTATTAACTCTCCATTTGTTTGCTGTAGATCCCTTGGAATCACAGCTCTCTAACTCTTGCTTTACTTCAAGTGTGGGGACTGCAATCCCATCAGGTCTTTGTTTGATGCATGTTTGCAGTTGATATGTCCCTGTCTATACATATCTCAGAGGGCATAGAGACTCTTCAGGATGTTTCTGCCCATGAGTTGTACAGGAGGACTGTACTGAGTCTGTGCTTCATTCTCTCCATGCCCAGCTTCTTATGTGATCACAGAAAAGGATGGCTTGTAGTTTGCTTCTGTTTGCTAGAATAGGCATTCCTGACTCGCCATGCTGGTGGGTCAACAGCTTAAATGTCTGGGGTTACAGAGACAGACTAGAAGCAATGGAATAGGATGTCACAACTTGCCCACTGCCATTGCCTTTTTTGAGGTGGTTTGAATACACAGGTTGGGAGCAGCGGTATCTAAAATGAGACTGTGAGAGTAAATGAATCGTACATGAAACAAAACTGAAAAAGGAAAGCACCAAAGGAAGGCAGCAAGATCTTTCCAGCCCAAAACACAGGAAGAGCTTTAAAAAAATACTATTATTCTAGTAACCAGCAAAATAAACATCAGGAAGAGGCATGGGAACAACTGAGTGAAAACTACATTAGCACAGAGAAAAGGCTCGAGTAGACTATTTCTATGATAGCCTCTGCATATATGAACTCCCGGGGACACAGGTTTTAGAAGGCTATGGCTCTGTGAACCTTCTCCATTTTTAGTCAGAAACAGCAATGGTATTGGAAATAAGATTGCTGATATTGGTATGAGAGGGCTGGTAAAGGCTATGGTGGATGGCTGGTGAGCCATTTTTCTTTTTCTCTGAGGATAACAACATATAAATGAAGCTTTGGTATACTGCCTGTAGTCAGGACCTTATCATATAGTATCTGCTTTGATTTCTTTGTTATATGGTTCTAAGTTTGATTTTTGAACAGTTTTCAAAGTCTGATTTGTAATCAGTTGAACTTATTTGTTTCTTTCAAATAGTGTAAAGATGGTGTTCCACTGTTGCCTCATTTGAATTGTTGCCAGTAGGAAATCTGCTGCCATCCTTATTTTTAATGTATTTTTTCTTCTCTAGATGAACCCTCCACAGGGCAGGAATAGAGACACAGATGTTGAGAATGGACTTGTGGGCACAGGAGGGGAAGAAGAGGGTGAGACGAAGTGAGAGAGAGTAGCACTGACATACACATACTACCCTGTGTAAAAGAGACAGCTAGTGGGAAGATTTTTCTTTGCACCACTGGTTTCATCACATCATGTCCTGACATGCTTTGGTGTAGTTTTAGTTATGTCTCTGCTTGGGATGTGTGGGAGCTTCATGCATCTATGAAGTACTACTTTTTGTCAAAATTGGTAATTCTTCAAACATTTTTCAAATCTTTTTTCCATCTCTTTCCCTCCTCTCCTTCACCTTCAGGGGTTTCAATTATATATGTATTAGGTCATTTGAAGTTAACTCATAGCTTACTGAGGCTCTGGTCTGGTGAGGTCACTTTTTCACTGGCAAGGTGTGGGGGCAGGATACTCTTTACTCTGTGCACTTCCCACCCCGCTACGGTGGCTCCTACAGGGAACAAATGTGCTTCATTTTTGATCTTTCATATCTAAACTTCAACTTCTGAACATATCAGTAACAATAACTGCTTTACTGTCATCCTCAGCTAATCCTAAGATGTGTGTAAGTTCGTTTGATTTTTTCCTCATTATGAATTGTGTTTTCTTGCCTCTTAACAAGACTAGTAATCTTTGATTGGATACCAGTGATTGTAAATTTTACCTTGTTGGGTGCTGGACATTTTTGTATTCCTATAAACCTCCAGTTTGTTCTAGGATGCACTTATGGTATATAAAACAAGTTTGAGGGACTTTCCAATGGTCCAGTGTCTAAGACTCTAAACTCTCATTGCAGGGGGCCCAGGGTAGATCCCCAGACAGAGAGCTAGATCCCACATGCTGCAACTAAGGGTTTATATGCCACAACCAAAGATCCCACATGCCACAACAAAGATCTATGACCCTCATGCTGCAACTAAGACCTAGCACAGCCAAATAATCATACAGAAGCAAAACCAGTTCAATCCCTTCCAATCTTATGTGTAAGTTTTGTTGGGCAGGACCAGAACACTAATCAAGGGCTAATTATTACTCATTACTGAAAAAGGACGCTTCTGAGATCTCTGCTCAAATGTTCCATGAACTTTTCCCCACCCTGTATGCGCATCAGGTGCTGTTCCCTCTTTTGAGCTGGTTCTTTCCCAACATGAAGTAGTTTGCTAACATGCATGCGTAATGAGGACCCTGTGAATATCTCCAGAGGTCGCTTCTCTGGTACTCTGTCCTGCAAATTCTAGCTGCCTTGGTTTCCCCAGACTTACCTTTCTCTCAGCTCAGGGTATCTGCTGGGTTCCACCTATGTTCCTCACCCTGTGTCGCAGGCTGGAAACTCCCTTAAGGTGGTAAGGTGAGATAATCAAAGGACATACCTTGTTTCTCCTCTCCCAGGGATTGCTGTTCTTCACTGTGTGGTGTCCGGTGTCTCAAGAACCATTCTTTCATCTATTTTTTCTTGTCTTTTTAGTTGTTTCAGCTGGGAAAAGTACATCTGGTTGCTACTGCTCCGTCTCAGCTGAAAGCAGAAGTCAAGTTTAGTTTCTAGATAGTGTTTAAGAGTTTTGTGTATCTTTCTAAGTTGTTACCTGTGTTTATGAAATTTCCCAAAAGGAAATTAACTTAGGAGTCTGATATCCCCAACAGACTTCTCTGGATGAGATAAATGCTGACTCATTCTTAGAATCAAAGGTTGCAACTACTTCATCCTTNGAGGCTCTGGTCTGGTGAGGTCACTTTTTCACTGGCAAGGTGTGGGGGCAGGATACTCTTTACTCTGTGCACTTCCCACCCGGCTACGGTGGCTCCTACAGGGAACAAATGTGCTTCATTTTTGATCTTTCATATCTAAACTTCAACTTCTGAACATATCAGTAACAATAACTGCTTTACTGTCATCCTCAGCTAATCCTAAGATGTGTGTAAGTTCGTTTGATTTTTTCCTCATTATGAATTGTGTTTTCTTGCCTCTTAACAAGACTAGTAATCTTTGATTGGATACCAGTGATTGTAAATTTTACCTTGTTGGGTGCTGGACATTTTTGTATTCCTATAAACCTCCAGTTTGTTCTAGGATGCACTTATGGTATATAAAACAAGTTTGAGGGACTTTCCAATGGTCCAGTGTCTAAGACTCTAAACTCTCATTGCAGGGGGCCCAGGGTAGATCCCCAGACAGAGAGCTAGATCCCACATGCTGCAACTAAGGGTTTATATGCCACAACCAAAGATCCCACATGCCACAACAAAGATCTATGACCCTCATGCTGCAACTAAGACCTAGCACAGCCAAATAATCATACAGAAGCAAAACCAGTTCAATCCCTTCCAATCTTATGTGTAAGTTTTGTTGGGCAGGACCAGAACACTAATCAAGGGCTAATTATTACTCATTACTGAAAAAGGACGCTTCTGAGATCTCTGCTCAAATGTTCCATGAACTTTTCCCCACCCTGTATGCGCATCAGGTGCTGTTCCCTCTTTTGAGCTGGTTCTTTCCCAACATGAAGTAGTTTGCTAACATGCATGCGTAATGAGGACCCTGTGAATATCTCCAGAGGTCGCTTCTCTGGTACTCTGTCCTGCAAATTCTAGCTGCCTTGGTTTCCCCAGACTTACCTTTCTCTCAGCTCAGGGTATCTGCTGGGTTCCACCTATGTTCCTCACCCTGTGTCGCAGGCTGGAAACTCCCTTAAGGTGGTAAGGTGAGATAATCAAAGGACATACCTTGTTTCTCCTCTCCCAGGGATTGCTGTTCTTCACTGTGTGGTGTCCGGTGTCTCAAGAACCATTCTTTCATCTATTTTTTCTTGTCTTTTTAGTTGTTTCAGCTGGGAAAAGTACATCTGGTTGCTACTGCTCCGTCTCAGCTGAAAGCAGAAGTCAAGTTTAGTTTCTAGATAGTGTTTAAGAGTTTTGTGTATCTTTCTAAGTTGTTACCTGTGTTTATGAAATTTCCCAAAAGGAAATTAACTTAGGAGTCTGATATCCCCAACAGACTTCTCTGGATGAGATAAATGCTGACTCATTCTTAGAATCAAAGGTTGCAACTACTTCATCCTTCTGCTTAATTATGTGATGGGAGTTAGAAGAAAGGTAGGTAAATGCATAATTGTAGCCACTTTTTACCTTGCCATAATGCCACATAGAGTGGAGAAACCACTTCTAGGTTTTGAAGTTGTAAGTCAGCCCATGGAGCAGAGGTATGACTGACAGTAGAAATACTATTTCTGCTCTTCCCCCTTGATATAAGGGTTACCACTATTCATAAAGTTATTTCCAGTCTTGGAAAAAAAATCACTTTCATTTCAATGACATCCTTCACATAGATAATTTTTCAGGCTAACCAAATGTGGCTTGGAAATCCATTAATGTGGAAATATGATTCTCACTCAGATGAATTCATTGCACTAAGTAATACAGAAGAATGATAAAAATCAGGCTTCAGCAGACACTAGTCATTCTTGCTAAATTCAAGTCCTGTTTTTGTTTGCTATTTTGACAGAAATTTGATCCTACTTAAATTGGGAATACAATAATACATCCATAATAAATGAAAAGCTTCAAGTGTTAACTCATTACCTGCTTTTAAAAATTCAAGATTTGTTTCAGGGTACTTTTCCCACTATACTTATCTGCAGATAATCTGCTCCACTAACCAGTCCACCTTCAAAGCACACCCTGTACTCTTCCCTCTATATTTAAAGGCTTAGCTGGTGTCATTCACTCCATGACACCTATGTCATCACATCTGTCCAGTCCCTTTTCTGACCCCTCACAGCAGTACATGCCTTGTGTGGCACTGATTTGTGTAGGTATAAATGTAGATGGCCTGCTATCCTACATTTACAATTTGAATGACCAACTAAATGAATTAAAGAATGAAGCAAAGGATATTCATCCTCATCTTCATCCTCATCCTTCACCTTCATGGGAGGCCAGGTCTCAAATGAGTGAGTACATACATTAATAGAATTGTATAAAATGAGGATGGAAAAATTCAAAATTTTTTCAGTCCCCAAACTTTCTGCAAAGTAAAGGGAGAGGGACGTTTTTCAACACAGAGAAATGGAAAATAGAAATCAATTAAAAAAAATTAGGTTGGACAGGATAAAAACTATACTAGACAAATGGTTTTTCTAGGAGAGAAAATAATTGCAGTTAAAAAAACGGTCTAGGAATTTGGAAGTACTAGTTGAAACCCTTTGTATCTTTGTCTCCAAACTGAAGGGTGGTATTAAACAATTGTTTGAAAAATAAAAAATAAACAGTTGTTTGAAAGGAGTTACAAGGTTGTTGTTTTTTTTTTTTTTAAGTAAATGCAAATGTTTATAGAATATTTGAAAGCTAGGCCTCACCCCAAACCTGGGGGAAAAAAATCAGAATATAATCCTAATAGAGTTAGATAATTATGAAATTTCAAATTTGTTTTCAGTTTTTGCTACCTGGTTTCTTTGGTTGATTCATTAGAAAAAAGATGCATAGAATATTTTTTATGATTTTCTATCTGTAAAAATCTCATACTAGTACAGATATTTCCATGTGTCATTCATGTATAAGTGCAACAGAAAGAAGCTGAGTACAGAAAAAAGAAATGTAGACTTCCAGAACTCCATTTAATGAGCTGAGCTATATAAGGCACCCTTCTAACTTTGAAGACTATTTTGTTATCAAAGCGCTAACCATGAGTGCTTGCTCAGTTGCCTCAGTTGTGTCTGACTCTCTGTGACCCCAATGGACTATAGCCCACCAGGCTCCTCTGTCCATGGAATTCTCCAGGCAAGAATACTGGAGTGGATTGCCGTTGCCTTCTCCAGGGGGTCTTCTATCAAAGAGCTATACAAATAAATATTCCTCCCTTTTCCCAGGAAAAGGAGCAGGTCCAGAATTTTTCATGGATAACTTTTACCAAGTCGTTAAGGCCAGTGCAGAGGCAATTTCAAAGCCACTAGAGAAGAATAATGGACTATAAAGAGAGATTTGGGTGGGTCGGGGGGCGGAAACCTTTCACATAAGCTCCAAAATTAAAATTTCCAATCACATGAAAAAGAAAATTTACAAAGATAATTAACAACTTAATAATCAGATGGATTTACTTAAAATCTAATGGCCTATGATATTAATGACTACTCTTTATGAAACAAAAGCAGATTAAGTATGACTGAAGAAAATAATCTAATTAAAAATCTTATATATGGGACTTGCCTGGTGGTCCAGTGGTTAAGACTCTGAACCCTTAATGCAGAGGGCGAGGGTTTGATCCCTGGTCAGGGAACTAAGATGCCACATGGTATGGCCAGAAAAAAAACAAAATCCTATATGTGAAAAATAGAGTAACAGAATTTAATTCAATAACAAGTGATAATAAGTAGCACAATGATATGGTCATTTTCCAGAATGGAAAAATATTGTTAGATTGAAAGTACACATGACATACCAAGAAAGATACATGAACTAACCTGACACTGAGACATACCCCAGTGAAATTACAGGTAATCTGTAAGCTACTTTTCTCCCTGATGGCTTTTAAGATTTTCTCTTTACATTTGGCAAAGATAAAACAATTTGACTATGAGAAGTTTGGTTTTTTTTGATCATTAAGAACAGGCACAGGAGACAATGGAGAATAGCCACAAGGTACTGAGAGAAAAGAACTAACAATGTAGGTTTCTATATCCTGCAAAACTATCATTTAAGAGTAAGGATAAAGAAATTCTAGAAAAATTGTAATGGAAGATAACTTGAGATCTCTCAAAATCACCCCATGAAAACAGAATGACTACAGTAACAAAACCAAAATCCACAAACACAGTATCTTCACAAACCCCAGATATGAGTAGAAAGGGACAAACCATCACAGCTACATGCCCTGCATAGCATCAACAAGTATCTGAGAAGAGGAATCAGATTAGCCTGAGAAAAGGGAAACACTAAAATAGCGAACCAGTACTCATGAGAATGGCTAAAACAAGGAGAGGTTTTGCATGTTCTCCTTATGGGGTCAAGGAGCTGGGGACCAAGGCAAGGTGAGAACTGAAAGGGCTGAAATTAAAATGCCACATTTAGGAGAAACTAATCAAAAGGATTAAAACTAAGCAAGACATGGATGGGCTTCCCTGGTGGCTCAGATGGTGAAGAATCTGCCTATAATGTGCAAAACCTGGGTTTGATCCCTGGGTTGGGAAGATGCCCTGGAGGAGGGCATAGTAACCCACTCTAGTATTCTTGCCTAGAGAAATCACCATGGACAGGGAAGCCTGGTGGGCTATGGTCCATGGGGTCGCAAAGAGTCAGACACAACTGAACAACTAAACAAAGCACACAAAGCAAGACATGGTGAATAGGGAGTGTAAGGAGAAAGGAAGAAAGGGACAGAGAAAGCATGTGGGAGAGAGCTAGCATGAGAGCAATTGGGAGTACCCACTGAATATTGAGGGAGTGATGTACTCAATTCAGTAGCGCATACACTAAAATTAGAATGATACACAGGATGCCCACACTCACCACTTCTCATCAGCATAGTGTTGGAAGATATAGCCATAATAATCAAATAAGGAAAAGAAAATGTATCCAAATTGGAGAGGAAGAGGTAAAATTGTCATTATATGTAGATGACATGATAACCTAATAGAAAACCCTAAACACTACACAAAAAATACTAGAACTGATAAACGACTTTAGCAAGGTAGCAGGATGTAAGATTAAGTACAAAAATCTGTTGGGTTACTTCATATTGATTATGAAATACCAAAAAGAGCAAGTAAAAAAATGATCCCATTTAAAAATCACATCAAAGCACCCCTCCCCGCAAAGATCCTAGGATTAAACCTAGCTAAGGAGGTGAAAGATCTATATACTGAGAAATAGAAAACAATGATAAAGGAAACTGAATATGATTCAAAGAAATGAAAGAATATCCTATGTTCTTGGAGTAGAGGAATTAATATTGTTAAATTGGCCATACTATCCAAAGCAATATACAAATTTAATGCAATCCCTATCAAATTACCCATGACATTTTCCACAGAATTTTAGAACAAATAATCCTAAAACTTATATGGAAGCACAAAAAGGTCCAGAATTATATACAGATGGCAAATAAAACAAATGAAAAGGTGCCTAACATCACTAAAGTTCAAAGTGAAGTCACTCAGTCGTGTCCGACTCTTTGCGACCCATGGACTATATAGCCTGCCAGGCTCCGCTATCCACGGGATTTTCCAAGCTTGAATACTGGAGTGGATTGCCATTTCCTTCTCCAGGGGATCTCCCTAACCCAGGGATCAGACCCAGGGATCAAACCCAGGTCTTCCACACTGCAGGCAGACTCTTTACCATCTGAGCCGCCAGGGACGCCCTAACTAATTATTACAGAAATGCAAATCTAAACTACAATCACCTCACATTGGTCAGAATGGCCATCATCAGAAACTACAAATAATAAATGCTGGAGAGGAACCCTCCTACACTGTTGCTGGGGGTGTAAATTGGTACAGCCACCATGGAAAACAGTATGGAGACTCCTCAAAGAACCAAAAATAGAGTTGTCATATGATCCAGCAATCCCACTCCTGGGCATATATCCAACAAAAAATGTACTTCGAAAAGATACGTGCACCCTAGTGTTCACTGCAGCACTATTTACAATTGCCAAGACATGGAAGCAATCTAAATGTCCATCAACAGATGACTGGATGAAGGGTGTGGTGTGTGTACACATACATACAGTGGAATGTTAGACATAAAAAAGAATGAAATAATGTCATTTGTAGCAACATGGATGGACCTGGAGTGCAGGTGAGAGAAGTGCAGTGAGAGAAGGACAAATATCATATGCTATCACTTATATGTGAAATCTTAAAAAGAATGATACAAAACAGAAATAGACCCACGGATACTGAAAACAAATTTATGATTACCAAAGGGGAAAGTGGGGGGAGGAATAGATTAGGAGTTTGGGATTAAACTGCAAGGAGAACCAACCAGTCCATTCTAAAGGAGATCAGTCCTGGGTGTTCTTTGGAAGGACTGATGCTAAAGTTGAAACTCCAGTACTTTGGCCACCTCATGCGAAGAGTTGACTCATTGGAAAAGACTCTGATGCTGGGAGGGATTAGGGGCAGGAGGAGAAGGGGACGACAGAGGATGAGATGGCTGAATGGCGTCACCAACTCGATGCACGTGAGTTTGAGTAAACTCCGGGAGTTGGTGATGGACAGGGAGGCCTGGAGTGCTGCTATTCTTGGCGTCGCAAAGAGTTGGACACAACTGAGAGACTGAACTGAACTGATATATAAAATAACCAACAAGGAACTACCATATAGTACAGAGAACTATACTCAATATTTTGTAATAATCTATAAGGAAAAATAATCTGAAAAAGAATTTATATAATATATACATACTTTACATATATCACATATGTATGTATAACTGAATTATTATGCTCTATCCCTGAAAGTAATACAACATTGTAAATCAACCACACTTTTTTTTTTAATGTAGAGGAAAAAAAGAATTGAGAATTGCCAAAGCAATCTTGAGGTAAAAGAACAAAGCTAGAAGCATAAGCTTTCCAGATTTCAGATAATATTACAAAGCTACAGTAATCAAACCAACATGAAACTGGCACAAAAACATTATCAATTGAACAGAATAGAGAGCCCAGAAATAAGCCCATACACCTATAGCCGATTAATCTTTTGACNGCTAGAAGCATAAGCTTTCCAGATTTCAGATAATATTACAAAGCTACAGTAATCAAACCAACATGAAACTGGCACAAAAACATTATCAATTGAACAGAATAGAGAGCCCAGAAATAAGCCCATACACCTATAGTCGATTAATCTTTTGACAAAGGAAGCAAAAATGTACAATGGAAAAAAAAGTATCTTCAATAAGTGGTTCTGGGAAAACTAAACAACCACATATAAAAGAACAACATTAGAATATTCTCTAACACCATACACAAAAATAAACTGAAAGTGGATTAAAGACCTACATGTAAATTGAGATACTATAAAATTCTTAGAGGAAAACAGGCAGAACACTCTCTGACACAAACTGCAGCAATATCCTTTTGGATTCACGTCCTAAAGTAACTAAAATAAAACAACAATAAATGGGACCTAATTAAACGTAAAAGCTGCACAATGAAGGAAACCATAAGCAAACAAAAAGACAAGTCACAGAAAGGGAGAAAATATTTGCAAACTAAGTGACTGACAAGAGATTTCTTTCTAAAATATACAAACAGCTCATGCAGCTCTATGTAAAAAACAAAACAAAACAAAAACAGCAACCCAATCAGAAAATGGGCAGAAGATTTAAACAGACATTTCTCCAAAGAGGACACAGATGGCTGAAAAACACCTGAAAAGATGCTCATCACCACTATCTATCAGAGAAATGAAAATCAAAACTTCAATGAGGTATCCACCTCATATTGGTCAGAATGGCCATCATTAAAAAGTCTACAAACAATAAAAGCTTGAGAAGGTGTGGAGAAAATGGAACCCTCTTATACTGTTGGTAGAAATGTAAATTAGTACAACTGCTATGGAAAACAGTATGGATGTTCCTTAAAAAAACAAAAATAGAATTACCATATGATCTAGCAATCTTACTCCTGGGCATATATCCAGAGAAAATTATCATGAGAAATGAGGGACTTCCCTGACAGTACACTGTTAAGACTTCACATTTCAATGCAGGGGGTGCGGGTTCAATCCCTGGTCTGGGACCTAAGATCCCACATGTCTCAGGGCCAAGAACCAAAACATAACAGAATCAATACTATAAAAAATTCAATAAAGACTTTAAAAATAATCCACATTAAAAAAAATCTTTTAAAAAAGAAATGATACATGCACCCCAATGCTCATTGCATCACTGTATACAGCCAAGACATGGAAGCAACCTAAATGTCTGTCAACAGAGAAGTAGATAAAGAAGACTGTAATACAAATATACAAAGGAATATTACTCAGCCATTAAAAGTTACAAAATAATGCCATTTGCAGCAACATGAATGGACCTAGAGATTATCATGCTAGGTTAATAAGTCAAACAGGGAAAGACAAATATATGGTATCATTCATATGTAGAATCTGGTTTTAAAAAAATGTTACAAATGTACTTATTTACAAAATAGAAACAGATTTACAGATATGGAAAACAAACTTATGGTTACCAAAAGGGAAATGCAGTGTGAGGGGGCAGGGGGAGGTTAAAATCAGGAATTTGGGATTGACATATGCATACAACTATATATGTGCTTGTCTGTGTAGTCACATCCGAGACTCTGTGACCCCCTGGATGGTAACCCACCAGGTTCTTCTGTCCATGGAATTGTTCCAGGCAAGAATACTAGAGTGGGTTGCCAATTCCTTTTCCAGGGGATCCTCCTGACCCAGGGATTGAACCCGTGTCCCTTGTGTCTCCTTGGCCCATGGAGAATAACCAACAAGGATGTACTGTATATCACAGGGAACTCTACTCATTATTCTATGATAATCTATATGAGAAAAGAATCTAAAAAAGAATGTATATATGTATAACTGAATCACTTTGCTTTATATCTGAAACTAACACAATATGCTAATCAACTATATTCTAATGATTTTTTTAAATTGGTGCAGCTACTATCAAACACAGTATAGAAGTTCCTCAAAATATTAAAAACAGAACTACCATATGAGTCAGCAGTTCCACTTCTGGGTATTTATCCAAAGGAAATGAAATCACTATCTCAAAAAGATATCTGCACCCCATATTTGCTGCAGCATTGCCATAGACATGAAAACAATCTAAACGTTCCTCAGTGGGTGAATGAAAAACAAAAATTGATGTATATATACAATGGAATATTACTCCGTTTTAAGAAAGGAAATCTATTTGCAACATGTTCGGTAACCTTGAGGGTATTATACTAAGTAAGTCGAAGAGGACAAATAAAATTAAGCTCAAACTTTATAGGTGGAATAATTTAAAAAAAAAAACGAATACAGAGAACAGATTGGTGACTGCTAGAGACTGGGGAAGTGGGTGAAATAAGTGAACTAAGTGAAGGGGGTAAAAAGGAACAATCTTCCAGCTAGAAGATAATTACATCCTGGGGATGTAATGTATAGCGTANGCTCAAACTTTATAGGTGGAATAATTTAAAAAAAAAAAACGAATACAGAGAACAGATTGGTGACTGCTAGAGACTGGGGAAGTGGGTGAAATAAGTGAACTAAGTGAAGGGGGTAAAAAGGAACAATCTTCCAGCTAGAAGATAATTACATCCTGGGGATGTAATGTATAGCGTAGTGACTATAGTTCTATTAACAACACTGTATTATAAATTTTAAAGTTGCTAAGACAGTAGATCTTAAAAGTTCTTATCACAGGACAAAATCTGTAACTATGTGAGGTGGTGGCAGTTAGTCATTAACTCATGTCCAACTCTTGTGACCCCATGGACTATATAGCCCACCAGACTCCTCTGTCCCTGGGATTTCCCAGGCAAGAATACTGGAGCTGATTGCCATTTCCTTCTCCACTCCACAAAAATTCAAAAGGCTGATTAACATGTGAAAACATAATCTCAGGGGAATAGAGATTAAAGGCAAAACATGATTCTGATGTCACATATCCACAAGACTAGCTACAAATGTGACAATACCAAGTGTTGCTATAGATTTTGAATTCTCTTAAAAATTAATGTGGGCATGTGAACTGGACAACACTCTGACATTATACAGTAAAGATGGAGATATGCATGACATATAACTCAGCAATTCCACTCATATTTGTATACCCTAAAGAAACTCATCCGTAGACATTTACTTGCAACACAAAAGCATTCTTCTAGCAGCTCTTTTTGTGAAGACCCCAAACTGGAAATTCTTTTGTTTATATATCTATACTTACAAAGTAAAACTTTAGAGAAAACAAAGAATGGAATTTCCATGAAAGCCAGGACAGTGATTATGTTAAGGGTGTGATGAGAAAGGGGCATGTGGAAAAAAGAAGGTGCCTCTGGATTTCTGGGGTCCTATTTCTTAACCTGTGTGATAAGTTTTTCCTTTATATGATTCAGTTAAATTCAACTTTTAAGTTCTTTAAGCCCTTTTCCGCTTGCATGTTTTCCACAGTAAATATACAAGATGGATTTTTAAGTATTTAAGATGCAACACAGATTATATAAGCTAGAGTTTATATATATAATACACAAATAAATAACACATATATTTACTTTATACATATATAAATCTATATGTACAAGAATGTGAGTATGTGCACAATGACACAATGAATATCTGATGGATTCAAAAGATACTAATAACAGTGGTTGCTTTTGAGGAAAGTGGGAGTCAGAGTGGGAGAGAGACAATTTTCATTGTATTCCCTTTTAACTGTATGAATTTTTTCCCAAATATACTACTTTTACAGAATGTGTTTTAAATGTTATTTAAAACATAACAAACACCCAAAGAAAAATCGCACCTTATACCAAATGAGCTTAGTATTACAGTGGGCCAAAAAAAGTGGGTCCATGTCAGGTGCACCCCAATGGAGAAGAGGCTCAGATGTAAACACTGCCTCGTGCAGCCACACTGTGCCTCTGTCAGCCTAGAGCCAGCTCACAGCCCTGGCTTTGCATGCTCTGGCACAGTGACACCATGACGAGCTCCATCACACGTCACGCTAGTGATGAAAAAGTCACTGTGGTTCTGGGAACAATGGAACCTGAATCTGTATCAATGTTAAGAACTTTAAGGCTTAAAATTGTGTCACTGATCTATTTTGGGTTTGATCTTGATATTTTGGGGGATGAAGGTATCTCTCTCCCATAAACCTGGCGATTTACTCCCACCCTTATCACTTGGACATCACAGCAAAGCAAATCTACTGAGGCAAGTACCCAGAATCAGGAGATGCCTGGCACACTTACAAAACTTAAACAGTTCTAAATTTTTCTTAGAATGTTCTGTTCTTTCAGACTACTGTAAGTGAATTATGATGTGCTTTTTAAACACTCAGAAAAACTTTTCTGGATGACAACTGGCACAGGAGGAAAAACTGAAAAAAATCAGACTATTTTGTTTAGTAATTTAGTAAAAATTTAATAATTTCAGTAAGGTTTTAATACAAGGAATATGAAAGAAAAATTTAAATAGTTAAAGCTGAGATAGCTGAGAATACTTCACTTAATCCTCTTTCTAAAGGCCCATTAAATCTTATGTTTCCATCCAGCTCCATTCTCTTGCCTATTCCTTAACTTGCTGTCTGAAATCCTTTTTTTCATAAGGACTATAGGAAAAGAAGAGAACCAGAAAGCAAAGGAGAAGAGGAAAGATATACACATTTGAATGCAGAGTTCTAAAGAATAGCAAGGAGAGATAAGAAAGCCTTCCTCAGTGATCAAGGCAAACAAATAGAGGAAAAGAATAGAATAGGAAAGACTAGAGATCTCTTCAAGAAAATCAGAGATACCAAAGGAACATTTCATGCAAAGATGGGCTCAATAAAGGACAGAAATGGTATGGACCTAACAGAAACAGAAGATATTAAGAAGAGGTGGCAAGAATACACAGAAGAACTGTACAAATGGTGAATTCATGTCGATGTATGGCAAAGCCAATAGAGTATTGTAAAGTCAAATTTAAAATAAATAAATAAATAAATAAATAAAATAAAATACATGCACATTGAGTACAAAAAAAAAAAAAGGATCTACACGACCCAGATAATCACGATGGTGTGATCACTCACCTAGAGCCAGACATCTTGGAATGTGAAGTAAAG
>SJYV01018938.1:298445-368053 GCA_006410875.1 Neotragus pygmaeus
ACTGCAGATGGCGATTGCAGCCAGGAAATTAAAAGACGCTTACTCCTTAGAAGGAAAGTTATGACCAACCTAGATAGCATATTAAAAAGCAGAGACGTTACTTTGCCAACAAAGGTCTGTCTAGTCAAGGCTATGGTTTTTCAACTGGTCATGTATGGATATGAGAGTTGGACTGTGAAGAAAGCTGAGTGCCGAAGAATTGATGCTTTTGAACTGTGGTGTTGGAGAAGACTCTTGAGAGTCCCTTGGACTGCAAGGAGATCCAACCAGTCCATCCTAAAGGAGATCAGTCCTGGGTGCTCAGTGGAAGGACTGATGTTGAGCTTAAACTCTAATACTTTGGCCACCTGATGTGAAGACCTGACTCATTTGAAAAGACCCTGATGCTGGGAAAGATTGAGGGCAGGAGAAAGGGATGACAGAGGATGAGATAGTTAGATGGCATCACTGACTCAATGGACACAAGTTTGGGTAAATTCTGGGAGTTGGAGCCAGGGAGGCCTGGCATGCTGCAGTTCATGGGGTTGCAGAGAGTCAGACATGACTGAGTGACTGAACTGAACTGAACTGATGTGTACACACTCCTCAGCTTACATGCTTTCTTTTTACTTTCCTTTCTTTTCCTCTCCCCTCCCTCTCTACCCCCTTCTCACCCTCTTCTCTTTCTCTCTCTCCTTTCTTTCCTTCCATGTATGTGCTTTGGGATCCCATTTATAGTGACTGGTTATAATGCCTTTCCTTACAATACACCGATGGATATTCATTTCTTTTTCTATATTTTAAAAATTCAAGTAAAGTAGTCATGCCGCTCAAGCCTTTTAGTAAATGTTCTTTTGGTAAATATACCAAATCATAGTGTGATAAAGATAAATGAAAGAAATCTACAAAAGGAAATGAAATATTTTCTGAAACTTCACTTTCTTTCTAAAGAATAATTTATGTCATAGTTTTTTTTAAATTTAAATGTCCACTAGATATAAAGACTTCCTATAATAACATACTCTTGCATGTGAATCTATAACAAGAATTTACAAATGATTTCCTACATTTTGGTACCTAATTACAACCACTGCAGCTACAATTTATAAAGATAAGCACTCAAGATCAAAGCACCCCAGTTTATTCGGTTTTAGGTTTGGACTCAGCACTTTAAAACCATGTTCTTCTTTACTGAGTGCCAAGAAGTGAATCACTGCAGATTCTTGGCTCATGTGGTTGGGAATTTCATCAGTGGTCATTCCTTGTTTAGAGACAAGTGAGATTCAAAGGCCAACTGTATTTTTTTAAGTAACCACCTTGTTCTTGTCTTCTCTACCATAACTATAAGAAATTATGAACAGTGTTAATCTAGAATATGGCCTCCTCTGATTGCCCAAGAAAAAGAGAAAATAAATCCCATGATAATAAGACATTCTAAGGTGTTGCTGGACTCTCTTGAGGATATAGCAACTGCTCCACACCTTTGAGTCTGTGCAAGCATAAGGACAGAGCCATACAAGAAATCCTTCTTATAAAACATATTTCTTCCCAGAGAAGTCTGTGCTTCTTTGTGTTTATAATTGTAGACAAAGGAGCTTGGGATTTGAGAGACTGTAAAACTTAAAGAGTCTGCAATCTGCCACATTCTAGTGCTTGAGGCTCCCAAAGCAGCCATGTAGCTCATCTGCCTATCTTCCAGCAAGAACTGTCCTCTGATGTGTTGGAAAGGTGGCCATCGTGTGCAGACCCTTTGTAGACTGGCCCTCTATTTGGACAGCTACATAATATTGCAATCTTTGATACTCTGTCTAGGGACAAAATTTTCTCAGCTGTGCAGGTACCAGGTTATCCTGTAACACAGTGAAATAAACCATGGAGTATTTCTTTTTGCTTACTGGACAGAAAAAAAATGACACTGCTTCCTTAAAATATGGTTTGTTTCCCATTTCTGTTACCTAACCAGTTCTTCAACATGGGGCTGGAACTGATTGAGACTTCAAAATGCTTTGTTAGTCGTTGTTTTCCTAAGCAGCACAATGGTTCACTCCCTTTGGAGGCAGGGGCCCCATGTAATGAGCTGATGCTTCTGTTAACTCTAAGAACCCTTAATTATTTCCACCATTTTCTCCATATGATTCCTTCGCTGTGTGAATCAGAGGCAGGCTGCTGGTTGTCAGAGACTGAAAAAGTCACTGGCCTTCCTTGTTGGCAAGGAAGTGAATTCTGCAGCGTCTGAATTCATGGCCAGAGCATCCTGTCTCAGAGTTAGTGCAGCACCTTCTGTTTTCAGTTTACTGGTGATCAGGGCACATCACAAGAACTTGGAGTATAGCTAAAGCCAAATCAGACTTGACAGAAAATTATTAGCAGGGTACAGAAGGAAAAAAGATCCCCCTTCCTTTCTGTAATCAGGTTAATATGTGCATGGAATGTTTCACTTTAAAAGGTAGTGTGTTTTGGCAAAGCTGGTTTCTTAAGTAGAATTTCAGTTCCCATTATGCGAGGCTATCCATTGCTACTTTGGCAGGGCCTTTGATCAGTGAACTCGGTGGGGGAGAAGGGCATGGGCATATTAATAACTTCAACATGTGGCCCTTCAGCCCAGCTGTACCCTTGTCTTGGAAAAAGGCCAACTGGAAAGGGTTTTCTTAACACGACCTATGTATGCATGTTTTGGAAAGGGGTAAAGGGAAGATAGGGGTTCAAAGAAGAAATGGAGTCTGGCTTTGTGGTGGTTTGTTCTTTTGTCCCAGTTCCCTTGTTGGGGCATTTTGCTACTACATATTTGAATCCTGTGGATTCTGGCTCCATCCTCGACTTTTACCATCTTCATTTTTTCTGCTATAATGTTATAAAGATTAAAGCTGTTGGTTTAATTTACATACCAGCTCAGGCAAAGTTAGGGACAGGCAGAAGGCTCTTTAAGTCTATAGGGATGAGAGATTAATGGGATCCAGGTGCCTGAAATGGGGGCCCAGGGTCCATTTTGCCAGGACTGTATCTTTTGCCCTTTCCCTATTGCATTGGTACTTTTGACTTTCATTTTAACAATCATAGGCGTTAGGCCTCATTAATTTATGGCCACAGACTAGAGCCTAGCCTACTCTTTTAATGTGTTTTCTCGTATTATTTCATACCATCTTCCTTTCATGTTATTCTTCTGGGATGCCCATTTGTCTGGTCCTGAAAAGGTTCATGAGTGACTCTACACCACAGCCGTAGAGAGCAGGCTTACCTCCTCACAAGCGGCTTTTCAACAGTGACCTCTGCTGACAATCATCTCTTGTTCCCTCTCTCCTCCTCTTCCTCTTTCAATTTATAATACTGTTACCATTTCCTTGATCCAAATCGTCCACATTGCTAATTCCCTAACTGCCTGATACCAATTTGTCACACAGGATTAGCAAGGAGTAATCCCAGGGATGGGACGTGATACCCAAGGGTATCACTCTATTACCCTAGGATATAAATATGACTTCTGTAACAAAGGCCAAAATAACAATGATTTAAACAAGGTAGCAGCTACTTTTTGTGTCATGTTCACAGTCCAAACACGAGCAGCATGGGGCTGAAAAGGTGGCACCATCATCTCAGACACCCTGACCCCCTCTCTCCTACTGCTTTCTTACTCTCAACATACAGTTTCCATCATTTAGTCTAGGATCGCTTCTCCAGTTCCTGTCCTCACATTTCCATTCCTGCTAGCAGGAAAGGAAAAAAGTGAGGGGAGGGCATGCACTTCCCTTTTTAAATGTATTAAGTTGTACTTAGTATTTCTCCTGTTTTACTGGCCAGAACCTAATCACCTGGCTACAGTTAGCTGTCATGGAGACTGGGACACAAATTCTTCAGCCACTGGTCTTCTTTGCCACAGAAACCTGCTTAGCCTTGTGTTTCAGATAACTATGGGCACTGAGAAACTGTGAGAGTTATAAACTGTACTAGCACAACTATGCTGTTTTCTTGGAAACATGAAAATTAGAAGAACAGGTAATAGAATGATGGTAATGTTTTGTTTTTGAACTATTGTTCTCTGATCACCTCAATCACTTATTTAATCAACAAAGTAAGCATGCCAGATATTGTACAAGACTCTGAACTTACAAAATCACCTTTAACAAAGGACTTGTCTTTGTATATCTTCCAACATGAAGCAGTCAGACAAAAACGCCAATATGCATGAACATGGAACTTCAGGGGGACTTTCAAAAGGAGTTTGCTTGGCAGATAAAAGGAGAAAAGTGAAGTAGAAAAGGGATAATTAAAAAAAAAATCCTATATGTCAGAATAAGAAGATTCAAATTTAACCAATAAAAGGCAACAGTGAAATACCAAAGATAAATTAACAAGAAATAACATAAATAGATTTCATTTTTAAGGCTATGATCCTTCTTTATTTTTTTTTAATTTTTAATTTTTTATACTTTATTTTACTTTGCAATACTCTAAACACTCTTCGGGACTAAAGAAAAGAGGAATGCCAGTGGGGGCAAACTGAAGGAGGTTTTTCAATTTGATAACAGTAAGTGTAGCTGTCCTGTATATATATTTTATTTTATTTATTTACTTTATTTTACTTTACAATACTCTATTGTATACTCTATCAATACTTTACAATACTCTATTGGCTTTGCCATACATCGACATGAATCCACCACAGGTGTACACGAGCTACCAATCCTGAATCCCTCTCCCACCTCCCACCCCACAATGTCTCTCTGGATCATCCCCGTGCACCAGCCCCAAGCATCCTGCATCCTGCATTGAACATAGACCGGCACCTCNTGAACTCCAGGCAGGCCACTCGGCTCTGAGACCAGCATGGCTGTGCACCAGGGTGGAATCCAGCCCTCCAGTCAGACCTGCACTGTTGTGTTTGTTTTTTCAATTGGCCAAATCCACACTGAAGGAAACAAAAAAAAAGCCTGGGGGATTCCCTGGCGATCCAGTGGTTAAGACTTCACGCTTCCAATGCAGGGGCACAGGTTCAATCTCTGGTCAGGGAACTGGATTCCCCATGCCACGTGGTGTGGCCAAAAAGCAAAGAAATCTGTATTTTGGCCAGTGCTGCTGTGAACACGACTGTACAAGTGCCTGAGTCCCTGCTTGCACACTCATGTCCACGGCAGCCCAAAAGGTGAAACAATCCAGTGTCCACCAGTGGATGAATGGATAGAGAAAAGGTGGTCCATTGTGTCCTATTCAGCATAAAAAGGAAAGAAGCGCTGACCCCCACTATAACACCGCTAAACCTTGAGGGCTGGACACAAGAGGACAAGTACTGCATGATTCGTGGCCTGAGGTCCCTAGAGCAGCTAAACTCATAGNATAGGAAAAGGAGTACGTCAATGCTGTATACTGTCACCCTGCTTATTTAACTTCTATGTAGAGTACATCATGAGAAACGCTGGGCTGGAAGAAGCACAAGCTGGAATCAAGATAGCTGGGAGAAATATCAGTAACCTCAGATATGCAGATGACACCACCCTTATGGCAGGTAGTGAAGAATTAAAGAGCCTCTTGATGAAAGTGAGAGTGAAAAAGTTGGCTTAAAGTGCAACATTCAGAAAACGAAGATCATGGCATCTGGTCCCAACACTTCATAGCAAATAGATAGGGAAACAGTGGAAAGAGTGGCTGACTTTATTTTGGGGTGCTCCAAAATCACTGCAGATGGTGACTGCAGTCATGAAATTAAAAGACACTTACTCCTTGGAAGGAAAGTTATGACCAACCTAGACAGCATATTAAAAAGCAGAGACATTACTTTGCCAACAAAGGTCCGTCTAGTCAAGGCTATAGTTTTTCCAGTGATAATGTATGGATGTGAGAGTTGGACTATAAAGAAAGCTGAGACCAAAGAATGGATGCTTTTAAACTGTGGTGTTGGAGAAGACTATTGAGAGTCCCTTGGACTGCAAGGAGATCCAACCAGTCCATTCTGAAGGAGTTCAGTCCTAGGTGTTTATTGGAAGGAGTGATGTTGAAGTTGAAACTCCAATATTTTGGCCACCTAATGTGAAGAGCTGAGTCATTTGACCCTGATGTTGGGAAAGATTGAGGGCAGGAGGAGAAGTGGACGACAGAGGATGAGATGGTTAGATGGCATCACCGACTCAATGGTCATGAGTTTGGGTAAACTCCGGGTGTTGGTGATGAACAGGAAGTCCTGGCATGCTGCAGTTCATGGGGTGGCAAAGAGTCAGACACTACTGAGAGACTGAAATGAACTGAATGGAATTAATTCATTAGTAGTATGCTATAGGAAATATACATAACCTCTCAAAAGAAAATAAAAACTTGACATATTATGTTCAAATTTGCTAATGCACCTTATATATGGTGTATTATGTGAACACTGTGGGAAAGAGGCACTCAAAGCAAAAAGTATTAAAGTAAAAGGAGTACTTTATAATAAAGAAAGGTAAATAAATTCTAAAATAGCTCCCAATGATCCCTACTTCCTGGTATTGATGCCCTTTTGTAATCCTCCCCATTTAAATGTGGGTGGGACCTAATGACTCTTTTAACCAAAAGAATATGGCAAACATGATGAGATATTATTTCTAAGATTTGATTACAAATAACTGTAAATTCCATCTTGTTCACTCTTTTGATTTTTCCCTCAGTCACTCTGAGAAACTCACTATAAGTTGCTCTTTGGAGAGGCCCACAAGGCAAGGAGCTGAAATTGCTAGCCCAAAGACCTGCCAACATCATGTGAGTGAGCCTGGAAGTAGATCTTTGCACAGTTGAGCCTTAAGATAAGCACAGCACGAGCCAACAATTTCATTGCAACCTTATGACAGATTCTGAGCCTGAGGACTTAGCTTGGTCACACCTGATTCCCAGCATACAAAACCTGGAAGACAAAAAATGTTTGTTAAAAAGACACTGAGCTTTAAGCCACTCTGTTACATGGCAATAGATGACTAACATGCATTTCCATAACTGCAAGTGGGGTGCTGTTTTACCTTTAGAACTGGGCATGAGTAGACTTCGGAAGGATTTTGAGAAGCATGTTAGAGAAGACTTAATTTGCCTTGAGTAGACTATTAGTAGAAATATGGACTTTAAGGATACTGCCAGTAAGGACACAAAAAGAAGTGAAGAACATGTTCGTGATTATGTAGAAAAAGAGGGATCATTGTTACACAGTGGTGGAAAGTTTAGCAACACTATTGCCTTCATTAACATGGAAAGCCGGATATGTGTTGAATGAACTGGGTGATCTACCTAAAATATTCAAACACTCTGCTGAGATTACTAATTTCTTCTTGCTTATTTATAACAAAATGAGAGAGCAGATAGATATGTGAAAAGTACAATGGTTAAACAAAGACAAATCAGAACTGGATGTGAGAGTTGGACTTTAAAGAACTGAGTGCCGAAGAATTGATGTTTTTGAACTGTGGTGTTGGAGAAGACTCTTGAGAGTCCCTTGGACTGCAAGGAGATCCAACCAGTCCGTTCTAAAGGAGATCAGTCCTGGGTGTTCATTGGAAGGACTGATGTTGAAGCTGAAACCCCAATACTTTGGCCACCTGATGCAGAGAACTGACTCATTGGAAAAGATCCTGATGCTGGGAAAGACTAAAGGTGGGAGGAGAAGCGGGTAAGATGATAGAGTAGGAAGCATCAGGACTTCATCTCCATACCTAGACAGCATCTGTCCTGAACAATCTGTTTGGTATAACTGTTTTGGAACCCTGGAGTCTATTCAAAGGCTTACAACTTCCACAGGAAGACTGGCCAGTAAATTAATTTAGGCCAACTTCAGCTCTTAGCTCACAAGCAAACCTAGTGGCAGGCAGCCATGAACATGTTCCAGGAACAGCTTGCAGAAGCTTGCAAGAGTCAATGTACACAATAAGAACCGCATCCTCCAACTATCAGGGATCTATGCTCTGATCACTGATTTCTGTTTTTATATGCAAGGGTATAGACAAAGAAATGTGTACTCATGGTTGCAACCTTCACTACCACTGCTGCAAGCCCATCCTCTCCAGCTGAAGCGGCTTCTAGGAGATTTAAAGGGTGGGCCATTTCCCCACTTTATTTTTCTTTCCCTGCTTATGAAGCCAGACTAGACTATTCATAAGGCTGAGCTACCTCCAAGTAGGATAAACTCAAAGAGGATCATACACTAATCAAACAGTTAAAATCAAAAGACAAAATCTTGAAAGCAGCAAGAGTGAAGCAACTCATCACACATAAAGGATACTCAGTAAGATTATAAGCAGATTTAGCATCAGAAATTTTGGAGGCCAGAGGACTAAGATATTCAAAGGTCTGAAAGAAGAAAACTGTCGACCAAGAATCCTATGTCCAGTAACTCTGTCCTTCAAAACTGAGAGAAAAATAAGACATTCCCAAATAAACAAACAGCAGTTTGCTACCACTATATCTGCCCTAAGAAATATTAACAGGATTCTTTCGGTATGGAATGAACAGACAACTAGACAAAAATATGAAATGTTATAAAGAATAATAAATATCTCTACAATACTGAATACACAAGCAATTATAAAATCTAGCTTTATTTTAACTATCGTTTGAAATTCCACTTATTTTTGATGTAATTTAGGAGACTAACACTTTTTATATTAACTTAAAATTTTTTAATTCTATTAATTTAAACTAAAAGACAAAAATAATTAACTTAAGAAAACAATTACTAGTCTAAAAGTTAGCATTATTATAATTTTGGTTTATAAATCCACCTTTTTTTTCCCTGGTTTAATAAACTAAGGCATAAAATCATTAGTCAATGTTTTCAACAGAATGTATTAAGATATAATATTGTAATATCAGTAAGTAAAAGAAGATGAGAATAAAGTTGTACAGGAGCAGTTTTTATATGTTATTGAAATTCAGTTCAGTTCTGTTACCGAATTGTGTCCAACTCTGCAACTCCATGGACTGCAGCATGCCAGGCTTCCCAGTCCATCACCAACTCCCAGAGCTTACTCAAATCCATGTCCATTGAGTTGGTGATGTCATCCAACAATCTCATCCTCTGTCATCCCCATCTCCCCTCAACTTCAATCTTTCCCAGCATCACGGTCTTTTCCAATGAGTTAGTTCTCTGCATCAGGTGACCAAAATATAGGAGTTTCAGCTTCAGCATGAGTCCTTCCAATGAATATTCAGGACTGATTTCCTTTAGGATGGACTGGTTTGGATCTCCTTGCAGTTCAAAGGACTCTCATGTCGATGTATGGCAAACCCAACAGAGTATTGTAAAGTCAAATCAAAAAATTAATTAATTAATTAATTTAAAAAAAAGAAAAAAAAAAAGAGTCTTTTCCAACATCACAATTCAAAAGCATCAATTCTTCAGCGCTCAGCTCTTTATAGTCCAACTCTCACATCCATACATGACTACTGGAAAAACCATAGCCTTGACTAGATGGACCTTTGTTGGCAAAATAATGTCTCTGCTTTTTAATATGCTGTCTAGGTTGGTCATAACTGTCCTTTCAAGGAGTAAGCACCTTTTAATTTCATGGCTGCAGTCATCATCTGCAGTGATTTTGAAGACCCTAAAAGTAAAGTCTCTCACTGTTTCCATTGTTTCCCCATCTATTTGCCATGCAGTGATCAGAGCAGATACCATGATCTTAGTTTTCTGAATGCTGAGTTTTAAGCCAACTTTTTGTCTCACCTCTTTCACTTTCATAGAAAGACTCTTTAGTTCTTTGCTTTCTTCCATAATGGTGGTGTCATCTGCATATCTGAGGTTATTGATATTACTCCTGGCAATACTGACTTCAGCTTGTGCTTCAGACAACCTGGTATTTCAAACATGATGTACTCCACATATAAGTTAAATAAGCAGGGTGACAATATACAGTCTTGATGTACTCCTTTTCCTATTTGGAAGTAGTCTGTTGTTCCATGTCCAATTCTAATTGTTGATTCCTGACCTGCATACAGATTTCTCAAGAGGAAGGTCAGGTGGTCTGATATTCCCATCTCTTTCAGAATTTTCCACAGTTTATTGTGATCCACACAGTCAAAGGTGTTGATGTAGCCAATAAAGCAGAAATAGATGTTCTAGAACTCCCGTGCTTTCTTGATGATCCAACGGATGTTGGCAATGTGATCTCTGGTTCCTCTGCCTTTTCTAAAACCAGCTTGAACATATGGAAGTTCATGGTTCATGTACTGTTGAAGCCTGGCTTGGAGAATTTTGAGCATTGCTTTGCTAGCGTGTGAGATGAATGAGATCGTGCAGTAGCTTGAACATTCTTTGGCATTGCCTTTCTTTGGGATTGGAATGAACACTGACTTTTTCCAGTCCTGTGGCCACTGCTGAGTTTTCCAAATTTGCTGGCATACTGAGTGCAGCCCTTTCACAGTGTCATCTTGTAGGATTTGAAATAGCTCAACTGGAATTCCATCACCTCTAGTAGCTTTGTTCATAGTGATGCTTCCTAAGGTCCACTTAACTTCACATTCCAGGATGTCTGGCTCTAGGTGAGTGATCAAACTATCGTGGTTATCTGGGTCATGAAGACCTTTTTTGTATAGTTCTTCTGTGTATTCCTGCCACCTCTTCTTAATATCTTCTGCTTCTATTAGGTCCATACCACTTCTGTCCTTTATTGAGCCCATCTTTGCATGAAATGTTCCCTTGGTATCTCTGATTTTCTTGAAGAGATCTCTAGTCTTTCCCATTCTATTGTTTTCCTCTATTTCTTTGCATTGATTGCTGAGGATGGCTTTCTAATCTCTCCTTGCTAGTCTTTGGAACTTTCCATTCAAATCGGTATATCTCTCCTTTTCTCCTTTGCCTTTTGCTTCTCTTCTTTTCTCAGCTATTTTAAGGCCTCCCCAGACAACCCCATTTTGCCTTTTTGCATTTCTTTTTCTTGGAGATGGTCTTAATCACTGCCTGCTGTACAATGTCATGAACCATCATCCATAGGTCTTCAGGAACTCTAGCAGATCTATACCTTGAATCTATTTGTCACTTCCACTGTATAATCATAAGGGATTTGATTTAGGTCATACCTGAATGGTCTATTGGTTTTCCCTACTTTCTTCAGTTTAATCTGAATTTGATAATAAGGAGTTCATGATCTGATCCACAGTCAGCTCCTTGTCTTGTTTTTGCTGACTGTATAGAGCTTCTCCATTTTTGGCTGCAAAGAATATAATCAATCTGATTTCAGTTTGAACATCTGGTGATATCCATGTGTAGAGTCTTCTCTTGTGTTGTTGGAAGAGGATGTTTGCTTTGACCAGTGAGTTCTCTTGGCAAAACTCTGTTAGCCTTCGACCTACTTTGTTTTGTACTCCAAGGCCAAGTTTGCCTGTTACNGAACATCTGGTGATATCCATGTGTAGAGTCTTCTCTTGTGTTGTTGGAAGAGGATGTTTGCTTTGACCAGTGAGTTCTCTTGGCAAAACTCTGTTAGCCTTCGACCTACTTTGTTTTGTACTCCAAGGCCAAGTTTGCCTGTTACTCCAGGTATCTCTTGACTTCATACTTGTGACTTCCTACTCTTGACTTTCCTTCTAAGTTAGGCTGGTGTAAATTCAAATTAGAGTGTTATAATTTAAGAACGTTAAATTTAACCCCATGGTAACCATAAAGAAAACAGCTATAAACTATACACAAAAAAATGAGAAGGAAATTTTACTTTAAATAATACAGAGAAGAAGACAGAGAAACAAGGGATAACAAAGCTATAAGGCACATGATAACAAACAAAGTGACAGGAGATGGATATCGAATACAGTATCTTCTCCAAACACAACAGGAAGATTTAGAAATTAGGGGAAAACTGGAATATTCACAAATTTGTGGAAATTAAACAACACACTCTTAACCAATGGGTCAGAAATTACCAAGAAAATCAGAAAATACTTAGAAATGAATGCAAACTCAAACATATCATACCAAACTTTATATCACAAAGTGAAAGCAGTGCTAGAGAGACACTGGTAGCTACAAATGTTTCTATTAAAAAATATCTCAGATCAATAACTTTACAGTTTAAACAAAAACAAACTAAACCCAAAGCTACCAGAAGGAGGGGCATCATAAAGACTAGTACAGAAATAAACAAATTAGAATAGAAAAATAGAGAAAAATGAATGAAAAGCTGGTCCTTTGAAGAGGTTACAAAACAGACAAACCTTTAGCTAAAGAGAAAAAAAGAGAGAAAGAAGACTGAGATGACTAAAATCAGACATGTAAGTGGGGACATTACTACCAATCCTACAGAAATAAAACCAGTTATATGAGAATACTATGAACTATTAGATGTCAACATATGGGATATCCTAGATAAAAAGGACAAATTCCTAAAAAAAACAAAAACAAAAAAAGAAACAAAATGAAAAGGAAACCTACAGAACAGGAGGAAATATTTACAAACCACATATATCTGATAAGAAGATAATATCCAAAGTATACAAAGAACTGCTACAACTCAATAGGAAAGAAACAATCTGATTTTAAAAATGGGTAAAGGACCTGAATAGACATTTTTCAAAAGAAGATATACAGAGGAACAATAGGTACATCAAAAGATGCTCAGCATCACTCATCATGAAAGTGAAAGTGAAGTCGTGTCTGACTCTGCAACCCCGTGGACTGTAGCCCACCAGGCTCCTCAAAACCACAATGAGTTATCACCTCATACCTTTAGAATGGCCACTGTAAAATAGACAAGAAATAACAAGTATTGGCAAGGATATGGAAAAAAGGCAATCCTTGTACACTGTTCTTGCAAATGTAAATTGGTTTGGAAAGTATAGGAAAACAGTATACAGGTTGCTGATAAAACTGAAAACAGGACTACCATATAAGCCAGCATTCTACTTTTGGGTATTTATCTGAAGGAAATACAATCACACTCTCAAAGGGGTATTTTGCACATTCATGTTAACTGCAGCATTGTTTACAATAGGCAAGATATGGTAATAACCTGTGTCCATCAGCAGATGAATACATAAAGAAAATGTGATACACACAATGGATTATTATTCAAATCATAAAAAGAAGGAAATCTTACCATGCAAGGGCCTTATACTTGGTGAAATAAGTCAGACTGAGAAAGACACTGTATGATCTCACTAATATATGGAATTTACAAGAACTAAACCTATAGAAATAGAATAGACTGGTGGTTGCCAGCAGTGAGAAAATGAGTGAAGTGTAAAGGGTACAAGCTTCCATTTATAAGTTCTAGGGATCCAGTACAGCATAGTGACTCCAGTTCACAATACTCTGTACTTGAAAACTGCTAAGGAAGTAAATTTTAAAAGTCCCCACTATACACGCACACAAACAATGATAACTAGGTGGAGTGATGGGTGTGTTAACTACCTCACTGTGGTGATCATTTTGCAATTATACATATATCAAATCATTGCATGTATATCTTAAATTTACAAAATGCTATATTTATATCTAGAAAAAATAGAAACTGAAGAAGACATAAACAAACAGAAACACACCCCAAGTTCATGGACTGTAAGACAATGTTGTTAAGATGTCCATACTATCCAAAGTGATCAACAGATTTGATCAAAATCTCAATGACTTTGCAAAATCTCAAAAAAACTCTAAAATTCATATGGAATCTCATGGGACTCAGATTAGCTACAAAAAATAAATAAATAAATAAATAAAAATAAAAACCTTGAAACAGTACAATAAAGTTGTAAGACTCACACTTATGATCTCTAATTTTACCACAAAGCTACAGTAATCAAAACAGTGTGGTGCAGACATAAAGACATAAATATAGACCAAAGGAGTAGAACAGAGTGCCCAGAAACAAACCCACATATGTATGGCTGTAACAAACTGGACTGTGTCCCCTTTCCAAATTCATATGTTGAAGCCCTACCCTTTCATGTGACCGAATTAGAAATACGGCCTCTAAATAATGATTAAGGTTAAATGAGGTCATAAATGTAGAGCCCTTATTAGACAGAACTGGTACCCTTAAAAGAAGAGGAGGTGACATCACAGCACTCTCTCTTCCACGTGTGGACATAGCAAGAAGGCTGAGATCTGAAAGCCAGGAATAGAGCTCTCATGAGAACTTGACAAATATCATATGGTACTGCTTATATGCGGAAACTAAAATCAAGGTACAAATGAACTAATTTTCGAAACAAAGAAGGATAAATTGGGAGACTGGGACTGACATATACACACTACTACTGATAACTAGTAAGAACTTACTATATAGCACAGAGAAATCTACTCAATACTTTATAATGGAAAAATAATCTAAAAAAGAATGGATATACATATATGTATAAATGGTTCACTTTACTGTACACCTGAAAGTAAAACTACATTGTAAATCAACTATACTCCAATAAAAATCTTTTAAAGAACAGAAAATCAACAAGGACTTGCCGTATAGCACAGGGAACTCTACTCAATATTCTTTAAAAACCTAAGTGAGAAAAGAATTTGAAAAAAGAAAGTATACATATAACTGAATCACTTTGCTATACATCTGAAAGTAACGCAACATTGTAAGTCAACTATAATCCAATATATAATAAAAATGAAAAAATTCATTTCTGTTGCTTATCAGGATCCAATAAATCTATATCACTGTAATCTCAAAACTTGTAATCCTTGTGGTGAAAACTTTTTAAAACTTTCCAAATCTTTGTCTTTTAGAAAATGTTAAATTTATGCTTTCCTTTCTAGTGATGGATGTCCAATCACACAGAAGCACCAAACCTGGGCATGTAAACATTCTTGTGATAATTAATATTACCCCATTGATGTGTTCAGTTAACATATCTTATTAGTATCATATTGGAGCCTAAAAGTCATACATGGAATCTTCCATTAAAAAGCAAGTATAGAAACAATAAAAGCTTAATTTGTGTTATATAATAACAGTAATATTCACCCTGGAGGTCCAATCAACTAATTAAGTATCCTTTATAAAACATTTCAGGAATCCTTTCTAAAACATTAAAAAATTTTAGACAGTCAGTTCAGTCGCTCAGTCATGTCTAACTCTTTGCAACCCCCATGGACCGCAGCATGCCAGGCCTCACTGTCCGTCACCAACTCCCAGAGTTTACTCAAAGTCATGTCCATTGAGTCGGTGATGCCATCCAACCATCTCATCCTCTGTTGTCCCATTCTCCTCCTGCCTTCAATCTTCCCCAGCATCAAGGTCTTTTCAAATGAGTCACCTCTTCGCATGAGGTGGCCAAAATATTGGAGTTTCAGCTTCAACGTCAGTCCTTCCAATGAACACCCAGGGCTGATCTCCTTTAGGATGGACTGGTTGGATCTCTTTGCAGTCCAAGGGACTCTCAAGAGTCTTTTCCAAAACCACAGTTCAAAAGCATCAATTCTTCGGCACTCAGCTTTGTTTATAGTCCAACTCTCACACTCATACATGACTACTGGAAAAACCATAGTCTTGACTAGACAGACCTTTGTTGGCAAAGTAATGTCTCTGCTGTTTAACATGCTGTCTAGGTTGGTTATAACTTTCCTTCCAAGGAGTAAGTGTCTTTTAATTTCATGACTGCAGTCACCACCTGCAGTGATCTTGGAGCACAAAACAAATAGTCTCTCACTGATTCCCCATCTATTTGCCATGAAGTGATGGGACTGGATGCCATGATCTTCATTTTCAGAATGTTGAGCTTTAAGTCAACTTTTTTACTCTCCTCTTTCAAAGAAGGTCATCAGTGGTAAAGAATCCACCTGCAAATGCAGGGTACGCAAGAGACATGGATTTGATCCCTAGGATGGGAAGATCCCTTGGAGAAGGAAATGGCAACCCACTCCAGTATTCTTGCCTGGAGAATTCCATGGACAGTGGAGCCTGGCAGGCTACAGTCCATGGGGTCACAAAGTGTCAGACATGACTGGGCACTGATGATAAAGACAGAAAGAAGATTCAAATTTCAATAAAAGTACTGAATATTTCAGTTTGCTGGAACAAAGTGAAACAAAGAAATGTTCCCAGACATCAACTTCTTCCCTGGAGATCAAGAGGCTTGGACATGGATAGGAGCAAGGAGACATTTTCCTCTAAGTTCTGACTCTGTGAGAGAGCTATTTCTTGATTGATTAAAGAAGCAAATAAGGCTAAGAATTAAAGCAATCTGGAAAAATGATAAAACAGGTTCATAATGACTTTTTCCTTTTCCTTAAGACATTTCATGACAGTTTTGCACATGTGGGAATATACTGGCTTCTTTAGCACAACTTTCATTTCAGACTTTGAAATTAAAGAGCTCATCTATATTAAGAACATGTGATAAAACAGAAGTTAATGATGCATTATAGTAAGTCACAAATAATTTCAAAGATTCAATAATATACATTTTATATACATGCATATTATGACACATTGCTTTTTCTTAAAGTTTGGTTCACACTGCACCATATATCCTAGTGCTCATGTTTATTTTTAAAACCTATGGCCCAATTTCCTTTGTTCCTCTTTGTTGTCTTAGTTTGCTCAGTCTGCTACAACAAAATGCCATAGACTAGGTGGCTTACAAACAATAGAAATTTATTCCTCACAGTTCTGAAGGCTGAAAAGTCCAAGATCAAGGCACCAGCAGATTTAGGGTCTGTTGAAAATTCACTTCCTGATTCACAGACAGCTGTCTATTCACTGCATCCTCACATGGCAGAAGGGATGAGGGACCTCTCTGGGGTCTCATTTATAAGAGCACTAATCCCACTCATGAGGACTCTGCCTTCACTACCTAATCATCTCCCAGAGGTCTCATCTCCCAAAGGTCCCCAAAACCATCACCCTGAGGATTAAGTTCCAGCACATAACTTTGGGGGAACATAAGCCTTCAGTCTACAGCAATTAAAAAAAATTGTCCTGAGGCTCAAGTTTCTTACATTTTCCTATGTTTCTGATACTACTCTATCTCATCTGAAGGTTCTTCTTTTTGTCTCTGACCCTAAGGGCTTGGACTGTAAAGATTCTCAGGCAGCAGGGGTGAGGAGGCAGGAGGGGGTTCTCCCTGGAGATTTACAGTTTGAGCCACCAGGATTTCAGGTGACTCAGACTGTAAAGAATCTCCCTGCAACACAGGAAACCCAGGTTCAATCCCTGGGTCAGGAAGACCCTCCCCACACCCCGGAGAAGGAAATAGTAACCCACTCCAGTATTCTTGCCTGGAGAATTCCATGCACAGAGGAGTCCAGCAGGCTACAGTCCACGGGGTCTCAAACAGTAGGACACGACTGAGTGCCTGACACTTTCACTGGTGTTAACGGGTAGGATGCAACCAGCCAGGAGGGTCTGACTGATGACAGTGGGTCTGAGGTAGGACCGCACTATCCAGTGATAGCCTTCCTGGAATCCACATTCCTCTACTCTGAGCCTGTTTAGAGATCAAACTTCCAGATGAACTGTTCCTAGTTTCACCGTCACTCCTTCTTACAGAACAGTGGATGCTACATCTCTCTTCTTCTAAAAAGAAAAGGAAGAGAAGAGGATTTCTTGGAATCATGACATGTACTGTATGTTATTCCCATTGTTCTCCTGATCCTCATCACAGAATTCATTTCCAGCCTTCCATGACTGGCAAATTTCCTGCAGAGCCTTCTCATATCTCCCTGGAATTTCATTTGTCCCAAAAGGTAATTAAGTTATCTCTATTTTTTTTTTTAATAAAAAGGAGGACAGTGGGACTTCCCTGGTGGTACAGTGGATAAGAATCTGCCTGCCAGTGTAGCGGACAGGGGCTCGATCTCTGATACAGCAAGATTCCACATGTCATGGAGCTTAGTAACTAAGCCCGTGCACTGAGCTCAAGAGCCACAACTACTAAAGCCTGCATGCTCTAGGGCCAAGAGCCATAACTACTAACCCCACATGCCTAGAACCTGTGTCCCATAGCAACAATAGAAGCCACTGCTATGAGAAGCCCATGCATGGCACCAGAGTAGCTCCCATCAAGCTGTAACTAGAGAAAGTCCTCGAGCAGCAACTAAGACCCAGTGCAACAAAATTATTTTTTTTAAAGTGGAACAGTGAATGCCCAAAATTTATAAGAATCACTAGATAATTATTAGAAACATCAGTTTCTACCTCTGATGTATTAGAATCCACGAGAAGGACTCTGAAAATCTTTACTTTTAATAGGAACCCCAAGTGATATTTTGACTAGCTGACTTTAGGACAAACTGAAAAAAGTCGTAATAATTCTGACTTAAATATGTGGTGACCATATAGTTTACCATCTAAATAGGACATTCTTGAAAGGAAAAGCAGGGCTATTAATTCATTGGCCCAACTGGCAAAAACTGGGTCATTTCTGGACCAATCAGGACATATGGTCATTCAGGATATAGATCACTATGTTCATCTCCACCTAGGTCCTTTATTTTTTTGTAACAGTTTTATGGAGATATATTTCGTGTATCACACAATTTATCCATTTAAAATGTCCAACATACTTTTTTATTTGAATATAATCTAAGTTTTCCAATCATCACCACAATTAATTTTAGAATATTTTCTTCATCCCTGAAAGAAACCCTGTGTCCTTTAGCAGTCACCCTTATCCCCCATACTCCTTTCCAAGCTCTAAGCAGCTATTCATTTCTTTTCTGTCTCTGTAACTGCCTATTTTTGAAATTTCATAGAAATGGTGTCATACATTATATGGTCTTTTATGACTTGCTTATTTCACTTAGTATAATGTTTTCAAGGTCCCATGTTGTAGCATGTATCAGTACTTGGTTCCTTTTCTGTGTTTAATAATATTCCATGGCATGGATATACCACATTATATTTATTTATTTATCAGTTGATGGACATTTGGGCTGTTTCCACTTTTTAGCTATTATAAATAATATTGCTATCAACATTTGTGTTGAAGTTTTCTGTGGACATATATTTTCATTCCTCTCAGGTATATACCAATTCCACTTCCCTTTTTTGTCACTCCTACCTTAGAAGACTTTAATGAAGAGTTTTTATAAGCCTTTGTAGAACAGCAAGCAATAAGTAAGGATTCAAAGTAGAAAATTGTGTTACTTAGATTACATGAAATAGTTATTATGTTTCAAAAATACATTTATTCCCTTTCTAGCAATGACCCAAGTAACTGTTCAGAAATTAAAGTGTTTGAGGAGACACACCAGATAGGGAAAAACCAACATTAAAGATCAGTAAAAAATCCCTACTGGGCTACCAAGGATCCTTTCAGAGTTTAAAGTCATTCATTTAAAAGCAGATGGACTAATATATCAAAGCTAGTATAATACCTGCAGAAAGCTCCTGGGTCTTTGTCCTCTGACCAAATATTTACATTCTGTGTCTTGAATCAAAACTTTTAATTTCTAGTGTTAACAGTTTACTTACTGATGACTTCTTTAATTTGATCTTTTTCTTTAAAATGCATGACACAGGCAGAGTTTTCAGGAGATGTGTTTAACCTTATAAAAATCTACACATAGGTGTAATGGTCTTATGTGAGGCGAGACACAGTAAAGTTAGTTGTGTTAAAGTAAAATCAATACCTACAGAAAAGAAAATTAGAAAGGAAACTGCTGGTTTTCCTTTGCTTTTTCTTCTTTCCTGTCACTCACTAGTCTGTACAACTCTAAGAATCATTATATTATAAAAGTCTCCAGGTTTCCATTCTAATAGGTTCCAGGTTTTCCTGCTAAGGGGATGAAACTAGCAGACTTAGTAAATCCTTATTTATTTGTCCCAAAAGGCCAGGCAGTGCTCTTTCTTCTCAGTACTGGTTTCTATTCACTCACTGCCTCTTCTTGGGTTCTTTTGCTGCTCATCATTAATCTTTCAAGCTACAGCTGGTAGATTCAGAACAAAACCATCAGAGGAACTGAAAAATGAAATATTTACCTGCAGAAGTGGGGAAAAAGGCCTATCAAACTTGTCCTTTCAAGCAATCACATTTTTATTTTATTCACTTTCTAGACAGAAGACAATACACACATACACATGCATGTACATATATAGCCTCTCTTTGTGTTAATATTTTTATTATTTATATACATATATTTTTTACTATCTATCCGCATTTGTAATGAGGTGTAATATATAGTGCTCAGTTAGTTACCATGGAGACACTGGTCTTCTGTTTCTTATCACAGAGTCACACCATTGTTTGGTGTCAGCAAAGGAGGGATGACAAAGGCCTTCCCAAGAGCCTAGTTCTGCAATTACTGAGCAATCAAGCACCTCTTTTAATAGAGCACATCCAGGTATACATGGCACCTCAGCACTGTCTTCTCTTCTTCCTTTTTAAACTTACATAGCAGGATCCAGTTACCAAGTAGAGATAGCTTCCTCTGTTAGATGGTCTGTTTATTCAGGATTTCAATGACATTCTTTGGTTTACTAAATAAAGCTGACTACCTACCATTCTCTTTATTTTGAAATCTCCATTTTTTATAAACTTCAACAAGTATTTCCTTCTGAAGAAATACACTGATCTTCATTTTAAGTGTTAATCTGTTCTTATGGTTTGTCATTAACTGGTGAAATGAAGGAGTGGATAAATGAAAATCATAGCCTCTAAATCTCTTCTTACTCCCGACTTTTCCCTAACTTCTTTAACCAAATTGCTAAGGCTATTAACAAAATAGTTTAAAATGGGAATGACTGGTGTTCATTTTTTTTTATCTTCTAGAGGTGCCATAAAAGAAAAGCTAGAAGAATCAAAGACATGTAACTGGAGAAACAAAAAATCTAGTTTTCCTTCAAGTATTTTTAACTTATTGGGGGTTTGGTATGAGTTCTCCAGAGGTGACTCTGATGCTCCAACTCAGATGTTCTAAACTCACTTAGAAATTTGGGAGGAGGCAGAAGATGATGGTGGAGGAGTAAGACGGGGAGATTGCCAGCTGCCCCACAAACACATCAAAAACTCATCAAGATATGGAACAAATCCTACAAAGCAAACCTCTAGGCGACTTCAGAAGACCCCAGGTTCCCCAGGGGCAGGCTAAGCTCCCTGGAATGACATAGGAGAGAAGATAGAGACATAAAAAGGGAAAAGATGGATAACTTCTGCGTGGGAGCTTGTGCCCTGAGGGAGGGAGGGAAGGAGTCATGAAGCTAGAAGAGTTCCCATACACTGGGAAGCTCCCTCACAGGGAGCTTTTTATTTTGGGGGTCCCAAGGGGGAGTTGCGGAATCTCAGAAAGCTGGACAAAGCTAGGACTTAAAGGGTAGCAAACAGAGAAAGCTGCACTTCTCAACAAAATTCTAGTAAACAGAATTCAACAACACATTAAAAAGCTTATACACCATGATCAAGTTGGGTTTATTCCGTGTTTGCAAGGGTTCTTCAATATATGCAAATCAATCAACGTGATACACATTAACAAACTAAAAGATGAAAAGCATATGATCATCTCAATAGATGCAGAAAAAAGCCTTTGACAAAATTCAGCACCCATTTATGATTAAAAAAAAACACCTCAAAAATGGGCCCAGAAGAAACATACCTCAACATAGTAAAGGCAATATATGATAATATATGATAAGCCCACAGCAAACATTATTCTCAATGGTAAAAAACTGAAAGCATTCCTTCTAAGATCAGGAACAAGACAAGGGTGTCCACTCTCACCAGTATTATTTAACCTAGTTTTAGAAGTCCAAACTACAGCCATTAGAGAAGAAAAAGAAATAAAAGGAATCCAGGTCGGAAAAGAAGTGAAACTCTATTCACAGATGACATGATACAAAACATAGAAAATCCAAAAGAAACTGTCACAAAATTACTAATCAGTGAATTTAGCAAAGTTGCAGGATACAAGGTCAATACACAGAAATCACTTGCATTCCTATATACTAATAATGAAAAATCAGAGAAATTAAGGAAACAATTCCATTAATCCATTGCAGCAAAAAGAATAAAATATCTAGGAATAAACGTACTTAAGGAGACAAAAGAACTGTATATGGAAAATTATAAGACGATGAAAGAAATTAAAGACAACATAAACAGATCGAGAGATATTCCATATTCCTGGGAAGGAAGAATCAATACTGTGAAAACTATACTACCAAATGCAATCTACAGATTCAATGTGATCCCTATCAATTTACCAATGGCATTTTTCGCAGAACTAGAACAAAAACTTTCATAATTCATATGGAAACACAAAAGACCTAGAATAGTCAAAGCAGTCTTGAGAAAGAAGAATGGCGCTGGAGGAATCAACCTTCCTGACCTCAGACTACACTATAAAGCTACAGTCATCAAGACAGTATGGCAGTGGCACAAAAACAGAAATATAGTCCAATGGAACAAGATAGAAAGCCCAGAAATAAACTCATGCACCTATGGGTACCTTATTTTTGACGAAAGAGGCATGAATATACAATGGGGCAAAGACAGCCTCTTCAGTAAGTGATGTTGGGAAAACTGGACTGCTACATGTAAAAGAATGAAATTAGAACACTTTCTAATGGTACACAAAAAGATCAACTCAAAATGAATTAAAGACCTAAATGTTAAGACAATAAACTATAAACCTCTTAAAGGAAAACATATGCAGAACACTCGATGACACAAATCAAAGCAAGGTTCTCTATGATGCACCACCTACAGTAATGGAAGTAAAAACAAAAATAAACAAGTGGGACCTAATTAAACTTAAAAACTTTTGCACAGCAGGAAACTACAAACAAGGTGAAAAGATAACCCTGAGAATGGGAGAAAATAATAGCAAGGGAAACAACTGACAAAGGATTAATTGCCAAAATATACAAGCAGCTCATACAACTCAATACCAGAAAAATAAACAACCCAATCAAAGAGTGGAAAAAAGATCTCAACAGACATTTCTCCAAAGAAGACATACAGACGGCTAGCAAACACATGAAACGATACTCAACATTGCTCATTATTAGAGAAATGAGAATCAAAACTACAATGAAATACCACCTCACACCAGTCAGAATGGCCATCATCAAAAAGTCTACAAATAACAAATGCTGGAGAGAATGTAGAGAAAAGGAAACCCTCTTGCATTGCTGGTGGGAATGTAAATTGATACAGCCACTATGGAAGACGGTATGGAGATTTCTTAAAAAACTAGGAATAAAACCACCATATGACCAGCAATGCCCTAACTAGGCATATACCCTGAGGAAACCAAAACTGAAAAAGACACAAGTACTCCAATGTTCACTGCAGCACTATGGAAGCAACCTAGATGTTCATCAACAGATGAATAGATAAAGCAGCTGCGGAACATATATACAATGGAATATTACTCAGCCATAGAAAGGAATGCATTTGAGTCAGTCATAATGAGGTGGACGAACCTAGAGCCTATCATACAGAATGAAGTAAGTCAGAAAGAGAAAGTTAAATATTGTATACTAATGTATATATATGGAATCTAGAAAGATGGTACTGATGAACTTATTTGCAAGGTAGCAATGGAGAAACACACATAGAAAACAGACTTATGGACACACGGGGAGGGAAGGAGGGAGAGGGTGAGATGTATGGAAAGAGTAACATGGAAATTTACAATACCATATGTAAAATAGATAGGCAACGGGAATTTGTTGTATGGCTCTGGGAACTTCAACAGGGTTCTGTATCAACCTAGAGGGGTGGAATGGGGAGGGAGACAAGAGGGAGGTTTGGGAGGGAGGAGACATGGGTGCACCTATGGCTGATTTCTTGTTTGACAGAAAAAAACAAAATTCTGTAAAGCAATTATCCTTCATTAAAAAAAAAAAAAGAAATCTGGGGTGAAACAGGATGTAAATGTATGCCTTGAAGCATTCTAATTGGCCTCTGTCTGTTACTGTAGATAGGCTTCTTGCAAGAACACCTAGGTTTTTCCTTGTGTAGTATCCATAATGATATAAAATAAACAATCGTCTCTGATTCTTTTCAGAAGGTCTAAAAGTTTGCTAACATGACCTTTTCCTTGGACGGAGGAATGTTCAGGTATTTTAAAAAGCATAATCATTGCTGTGTGGAAGAAAATGGAAACAATGGAAAACAAAAAATGACTATGACATGATCACTGCTCTAAAAAAAATCTTAAAATCTAACTGGGAAAACAAGCCTTTAAACTTACATGCAAGGTCCAATCATTTGAATTAAATAGCAAAAAGTATCTACCAGCCTAGTGGTGTGGGGAGAACAAAGATCAATCAAGTCCAGAGATAGTGAGACCTACTGGAAGGCATGAGATTTAAGATTGGTCTTGAAGGATGGAAGAAGAGAAGAGAAAAAAGCATCTAGGCAAGAAAAATAGCAGATGCTAAAATGGGGCAGTGGGAATGGTCACAGTCTTCTCAAAGGACCATGATAATGTTAACTTCACTGAAGCAAACCATTTTTGAGTTTCAAGAAAAGTTTGAATCAATTCGGATGATGATGTTAGTCTCTTCCTATTATACCATCACCTTCAACTCAACAAAGGTTCTGCTATTCTTTTACTAGAAAAGAAAGAAAGAAAGAGAGGGAAGGAAGATGTGGGAAGACAGGAGAGGGTCAGGGGAGGATGGGAGAGGAGGAAGGGGAAAAAATAAAGAGGAAGAGGGAGACAGGGAGGGAAAGGAGAGAAAGAAAAAGAGAACAATNTACTAGAAAAGAAAGAAAGAAAGAGAGGGAAGGAAGATGTGGGAAGACAGGAGAGGGTCAGGGGAGGATGGGAGAGGAGGAAGGGGAAAAAATAAAGAGGAAGAGGGAGACAGGGAGGGAAAGGAGAGAAAGAAAAAGAGAACAATTGTATTCAAAATGTCATAATAAAGAAGCAAAAGAAAATTGCCTTTTTTTTTTTTTTTTTTTTGCAGGTAGAGAACAAAGTTGGCTTTCCCAGGCAGAGTATGAACACATTCTGTGTTATATGATCCCTGTATGCCAGGAATGTCATTAATTGGACAGAAACGAATGACTGGAGATTTGCCAAATGCAGCTCAGGAGATCAAGGGCTATGTACTCACACGTTTTCACCTATGCTCTGGAATCCTTGGCATAGCTACACAGTATGTGTAGCTTTGTCAGGAGCTTGACAGGAGCCTGAATTAATACTAGGTTTGTAACAGAGCACTGGCTCCTGGCATAGATGGTCTCATAAATATACAATTTCTTTCAGCTGGACACCAAATAGAAAGACATGTGATCAGTGGCATGAGTTAGGGGAAAAGCCAACATAAAAGTTTACTGGTGCTCCTTGAAAAATTTGCAGCAAACGTTTACTGGGTGGTGACTGGAAGCAATGAAGATGTTCACAAATACATGATAACAGTATACATGAGCTATTCTATGTGCCCAGTACTATTATAAACACACCGTGTGCATGACCTAATGTAATCCTCACAGCCCAAGATGAAGAGCAGTTACCACCACACATTATGCATGAGGAAATAAAAGTTCAAGTTATGTTACGTAACCTGTCCAAATTCACATAGTAAGTGACATTGACCTGATGGAACCAAAGTGGCCTGAATCAATTAAAACAAAGGCAGAATTTACTTCAAACACATAATTACTATAATATGGATTTCGTCAGCATTTTCTTCTCCTCCATTTCCCCTGATAAGATTATAATGAAAAGGCATATAAGAAATAATCTTCAGTTCCTATGTAAATTTTATCAAAAAGTAATCACTGGGGAGAATATTTCTGCATAGTCAAAGGAAGTGGAATGGAGGCATGGTATTCAAAGGTAAAGATTTCTTAGGACACTAAGGGAAAGTTGTAAAACAGTGAAGATAATTCTGTTCTTTAAAATGGTTCATCTTGTCTCTTCAGCTATGAAGGGACACATAAAAATAAAAATTCATAAAAGATTTTAGCATTTCTTATTTTCTCTCAGTCATTTATCATTCTGTGACTGTAAGATTACAAGTTCCAAGGCGCTTTACTTACTTTATGACCTGGCCTTCCTGTCATTTCTTGACTAAGTCAGGCTTGTTCCTATCACCTGGAATTTTCACAATACTTGTTCCCTCCACTTGGAATTTACAGCAAACTTCTCAACACCCATGGCTCTGTTCAGCTATCAGATCCTCAGGTTGACCTTTCCTGAGTAACTAACCTATTTTAAGAAGTTTCTCCTTTTTCCCTATCCACAACTCAATCTTCCTCACACTCTATTTCAAGAGCCTGCTTTCTTCTCAGAACACCACTTTCAAAAGGTCTTTATTAATTAATCCACTTTTAAGTTATGATTTATTTACATGGTTATGTATAAAGTTGTATGTTTTAGTCATTAGTGCTTTTCCAGTACTTATAAAATTAGTTGGTATATACTATGTAGTTGGTAAACATTTGCTGAATGAAGGAATACCACTATATCAGTCAGTGGGAATGGGATAATCCTAAATGAGACACGTTTGATCATGCTTTACGATTTAGAAAGTGCACACATATTCATCAATAATCAATATCCTACAGGAAGTTATTCTGCATGCCACCTAGTTATATTAAAACATCTATAATGCAGGGAACTCTGTTTTCTATCAGGAGTCTTATTTGCTTAAAAGCCCTCAGCTCAACTTAAATGCTTGGCTTAACTGTGTGACCAGTTACTGCTGAAATTCCTTTCAATGGCTTAAGGACAGTCAGCAGAATGTACAGAGTAACAAAATGTGTTATTTCAATGAGTTTTGAAGTTTTTATTGCCATTTTCAACAGACAGTAAAGTTTCTGCTTTCATTTGCCAAAAATGTCCCTGAAAAAAGTGAGGTTTTTATTTCTGCTTTTTGGACTAGTACAAGTTATACTGCCCATAGTAGTAACAAGGTACCATCATGTACTACAAGGTAACATCATGTAGTACAGAATGAGTATTTGTGTTCCCCCCAAATTTAAATGTTGAAACCTATTTCCTCAATGTGGTAGCATCTGAAGCTGGGACCTTTGAGAGATGATGAGGTCATGAGGGCAGAGCTTTCATGAATTGGATTAGTACCCTTATAAAAGAGACCCCCCCAAAAACCTTCACTCCTCCTGACCATGTGAAGACAGAGAAAAGGCAGCTAGCAATGAGCCAAGAGGCAGGTTCTCATCAGACACAAAATCTGCTGATAACCTGATCCTGGACTTCCCAGTCTTGAGAAGTGTGAGAAATAAACTTCTGTTGTTTCTAAGCCACCTAATCTATGGTACCTTTTTTATCAGCCCAAACAGACTAAGATGTCACAGCTAAGAAATGAAAGATAGCCAGTCAGATCAGGTAATTTTTTGTTTATAACACACAGTTACCTTGGAATTTTCTGAGTATTCAAGGAGAGAATGGTAACCAGGGCTGAGAATTCAGTCTTACACTTTGGATGTTCATATGTTTCCTTTGATGATTTATATAGGAAGTTGCAATGTGCCCATCATGGGTTCCATCCCATTCCATTTTCACTGGCCTGACGTTATACTGAAAGATTAACAGCTTGGATCTGTCTCTTGCTTCTCAATTTCCCACTTCTGGGCTTGGAAAAACCCATATTTGGATTTGGGAGAAGATACAAATGATTAACCTTAAACTGAGAAGCAATTATGTTTCAAAAACAATTACTGGCATTTTTGCTGCTAAATGATTTCTTCCATGTTTTCATTTGCAAATGAGGCTTAGGTAACAAGTATCAAGAAGAAAATTCTATATTAGAATTGACAAAGAGAACCCAGTTCCTTCCATTATCTCCAATGGAAGTCTTGATGCTTTTGGTTAAACTGATACTGAAAGTTTTTCCTACTGTCTTCTCTTTTCAACCAAAGGAAGAAACCATAGTTCACAAAGACTTCCATCAAGATTTCTGCTCTTTATTCATCAAGGAGTTCTGTTTCATTTTTAGGATATCACACATTGTTTCAAACCTTTTTTCACTATGGAAGTGAAAACAGATGTTGAGATCCTTGTACATATCTGGTGGAAAGAAACCCCACTCCTACTGTAGTCCAATATAGTCTCCAGTCACAAGAGCCCTTCCTAACTTAAAGCACATTACTAATCATTCTATTTTGTGGGTTACTGTGAAAATGTATATCCCACTATGTATTCGTTAACTGATAATTTTTTAAAGATTTATAAGTTGTATGCTTATCTTGGAAACATTTCTAGCAATTTCACTTTAAAAATTTGCATTGTGGTTCATACATCTGAAAAGGATGTCTTTAGTAAAACATAATGTTCAATGCTTCATGTGAAATTCTCCTAGAAAAGCTTTTGGCCCTTTATTATCATTCCAGGGCAGGTGTAAAGTGAGAAAGCTGATAGAATCAGCACATGGGGCAATATTTAGTGAACTGCACAAAGGCAAACAATATGGTAAGGAGACCCATAATAAATCCACTGTTATCAGGATTGCAATAGAATATAGAAAAATAGCAGTGTAAGAATGCTCTTTTGAATAGCTGTGCAAAACCTTTCAGATTACCCAAGTATAATAAAAGCCCCAGCTTTAGTAGTCACTGAAGTTGACAAATCCTGGCTTGAACACTCTCCCTCTCTTTTCCCATTTTAAGTAGCTGGTATATTTTTAAAAGAATATAAAAACAAATATTAACAGAAAGAAAATCAACAAATTGTGGCAACATCCAAGAGGAACATATATGACCAAGAGGAACATGTATTACCAGAAAATAAATAAAAGGCCAAATTCTAGTCCTTATCCTGTGAGTGCTTTTCCCTTAATTCTATAAGAATGTCTGCAAAAAATTATCATTATAAATTATTACTTTTTTTAAACTTTTTTTTAATTTATTTTTTATTGAAGGATAATTGCTTTACAGAATTTTGTTGTTTTCTGTCAAACCTCAATATGAATCAGCCATAGGTATACCTATATCCCCTTGCTTTTGAAGCTCCCTCCCATCTCCCTCCCCATCCCACCTCTCTAGGGTGATACAGAGCCCCTGTTTGAGTTTCCGGAGTCATTCAGCAAATTCCATTGGCTACCTATTTTACATATGGTAATATAAGTTTCCATGTTACTTTTTCCTTACATTTCACCCTCTCCTCCCCTCTCCCCAAGTCCATAAGTCTATTCTCTATGTCTGTTTCTCCACTGTTGCCCTGTAAGTAAATTCTTCAGCACCATTTTTCTAGATTTCATATATGTGTATTAGAATCTAGTAATCATCTTTCTCTTTCTGACTCACTTCACTCTGTATAATAGGTTCCAGGTTTATCCACCTCATCAGAACTGACCCAATGAAATCTTTTTTATGGCTAATATTCCATTGTGTATACAAACCACAACTTCTTCATCCATTCATCTGTTGGTGGACATCTACGTTGCTTCCATGTTCTAGCTATTGTAAATAGTGCTGCAGTGAACAATGGGATACATGTGTCTCTTTCAGTTTTTGTTTCCTTAGGGTATATGCCTAGCTGGGTGATTGCTGGGTCACATGGTGGTTTTATTCCTAGTTTTTAAAGAAATCTCCATACCATCTTCCATAGTGGCTGTATCAATTTACATTCCCACCAACAGTGCAAGAGGGTTCCCTTTTCTTCACACCCTCTCCAGCATTCACTGTTTGTAAACCTTTCGATGATGGCCATTCTGACTGGTGTGAGGTGATATCTCACTGTAGTTTTGACTTGCATTTCTCTAACAATGAGCGATGTTGAGCATCTTTTCATGTGTTCATTAGCCATCTGTATGTCTTCTTTGGATAAATGTCTGTTTAGGTCTTTTTCCCACTTTTTGATTGGGTTGTTTTTTCTGATATTGAATTATATGAGCTGTTTGTATATTTTGGAAATTAATCCTTTGTCAGTTGTTTCCCTTGCTATTATTTTCTCCCATTCTGAGGGTTGTCTTTTCACCTTGCTTATAGTTTCCTTTGTTGTGCAAAAGCTTTTCAGTTTAATCAGGTCCCACTTATTCACTTTTGTTTTTATTTCCATTACTCCAGGGATGGGGGAGCCTGGTGGGCTTCTGTCTCTAGGGTCACACAGAGTCAGACATGACTGAAGCGACTTAGCAGCAGCAGCAACAGGAGGTAGGTCATAGAGGATCTTGCTTTGATTTATGTCATCCAGTGTTCTGCCTATTAGTATTCCTCTAAGAGTTTTATAGTTTCTGGACTTACATTCAGGTCTTTAATTTATTTTGAGTTGATCTTTGTGTGTGGCATTAGGAAGTGTTCTAATTTCATTCTTTTACATGTAGCTGTCCGGTTTTCCCAGCACCATTTATTAAAGAGGCTTTCTTTGCCCCATTGTATATTTTTGCCTCCTTTGTCAAAAATAAGGTATCCATAGGTGCATAGGTTTATTTCTGGGCTTTCTATCTTGTTCCATTGGTCTATATTTCTGTTTTTGTGCCAGTACCATACTGTCTTGATAACTGTAGCTTTACAGTATAATCTGAAGTCAGGAAGGTTGATTCCTCCAGCTCTATTCTTCTTTCTCAAGACTGCCTTGACTATTCGAGGTCTTCTGTGTTTCCATATGAATTGTGAAATTTTTTGTTCTAGTTCTGTGAAAAATGTCATTGGTAAATTGATAGGGATCACACTGAATCTGTAGATTGCATTTGGTAGTATAGTCATTTTCACAACATTGATTCTTCTTACCCAGGAACATGGAATATCTCTCCATCTATTTATGTCATCTTTGATTGCTTTCATTAGTGACTTACAATTTTCTGTGTACAGTTCTTTTGTCTTCTTAGGTAAGTTTATTCCTAGATATCTAATTTTGTTGCATTGGTGAATGGGATTGATTCCTTAATTGCTCTTTCTGATTTTTCATTGTTATTATATAGAAATGCAAGTGATTTCTGTGTATTGATTTCATATCCTACAACTTTGCTAAATTCACTGATTAGCTCTAGTAATTTTCTGATACTATCTTTTGTGTTTTCTACATACAGTATCATGTCATCTGCAAACAGTGACAGATTTACTTCTTTTCCGATCTGGATTCCTTTTATTCCTTTTCTTCTCGAATGCTGTAGGACTTCCAGAACTATGCTGAATAATATTGGTGAGAGTGGACAGCCTTGCCTTGTTCCTGATCTTAGAGGGAATGCTTTCAGTTTTTCACCATTGAGAATACTTGCTGTAGGCTTAGCATATATGGCCTTTACTATGTTGAGGCAGGTTCCTTCTAGGCCCATTTTTTGAAGAGTTTTAATCATAAATAGGTGCTGAATTTTCTCAAAGGCTTTTTCTGAATTTACTGAGATGATCATATGATTTTTATCTTTCAATTCGTTAATATGGTGTATCACATTAATTGATTTCTGTATATTGAAGAATCCTTGCACCCCCAGAATAAACCCAACTTGATCATGGTGTATGAGCTTTTTGATGTGTTGCTGAATTCTGTTTGCTAAAATTTTGTTGAGGAATTTTGCATTTATGTTCATCAGTGATATTGGCCTGTAGTTTTCTTTTTTGTGCACTGTCTTTGTCTGGTTTTGGTATCAGGGTGATGGTGGCCTCATATAATTTAAACTTTATTAAATGTTTTCACTAAAAAGTTAGTATATGCAATATTACTGATTAAGGACACTAACATTCATACAACCAAGTGAGGATTTTCCCTTACTGTGGGGAAAATTATATGCCTATTACACTGATAAATGTACTATACATTTTTTGTTTTCTAGCAAATTTCTTTTGAAATGGGCTTTAGTATCATTTTAGGAAGTCAGACAAAATCCATCTAACTACTTTTAAAATTCATTTTTTTCTTTATAGAACCAAAAACCTTCCACCTTGGTTACTAGACCTATTTCCAAATGACTCCTGTTTCAAAAACAAAGATACTATCAATTCAAGAGCTGTAAAAGTTAGTACACATGTGTCATGGGGACCTTATATCATCTCTTGCATCCATCTTTTCTTTTTCATTCCTGCAGTCAATGCCCCAGTCCAAGTCCTCATTTCCCCTTCCCAGACCTCTGTCTTTTAAGTAATGTCTTTCTGATGATCAATTATGCACAATACCACCAAGATCATCTTCTCAAAGCATAACTCCTCTGTCTTTTACCCGCTTGGTCACAAATGCTCAGTGGCTCTCCACTGTCTTGCCTTCTAACACTTACATAGTACACACTATGCGCCCAGCACTATTTTAGGTAGTTACACTTATTCTTCATATCAACTCTGTAAGGAAGGTAAAAATATTATCCCCATTTTACAGATAAAGTATTATTCCCATTTTACAGAGTTCAAGTTACTTGTCAAAGAACACAGTACTGAGATTTTTACCCAGGGATTCTGGCTCCAGAATTCTACCTGCCTGTTCTTTTCCTAACTTAACTATGATTTATCCTTCTCTGACTAAACCAAATGCTCTTCTGCTTTGGGGTATTGGTTACAATTCTCTCTGTGCTGGCTATCCACATCCATCAAGTTCCATCTGAAATACCATCCCTTCCTTGAAGCTCACTCAGATACTTCTACAAATAGTTCAACACTGTATTTTGTACTATTTGTACATACATTGCTAAAGTATAACTTGCAGGAGCAGAACCATTTCTCATTTTCACTGGCCCCCTTCAGTGTCAGTTACTAACAGGGAAGGCTGGAAGGCAATTGCTACAACTGAAATAAATGAACTACTGATGGGTGAAATCATGAAAATGAATACATTTACCATGGGCAAAAGACAAGTCTAAGTTTTTGAGAGTCTTTCTTTTTTTTAATTTCTACAGATGCCTGCATCCTGCATCTATTTTGAGCTACTCTTCCTCTTATTCCTATGAAATAAAAATAAAAATGTTTCTTTTCTTTCACTTTTTGTTTAATTAAGATGATTTTTTATGATTGATTATAAAGGCCATAATTATACTATCAAATTATTTCAAAACAACAATTTAATGCAAAATCTTAACACTTGGCAATGTTTAACTCTAAAACGTAATAATTTTTTAAAACCTGTGTGGGAATAAGGTGAATTTATTCAGGCTATTAATTTCTGCTGGAATGCAAAAGAAAGCAAGCTCCAGGAGTTGGTGATGGACAGGGAATTCTGGAGTGCTGCAATCCATAGGGTTACAAAGAGTTGGAAACGACTGAGTAACTCAACTGAATGAACTGATACACTTTTGTAAAGAGAAAAGGTTTAGAAGTTGTTAGAAATAGTAGATGGCCATGCCAAACCAAGATTCCTTTCTGATGTGTTTATAAGGGGCATCAGTTATTATAAAACCAGGAAAGAAAACATGACAACAGAAGAATATAGCTCGAGCAAGATACACACCTTAATCTTTTTTTAAATTATTTTAATCGGAAGCTAACTACTTTACAATATTGTAGTGTTTTTTGCCATACATTCACATGAATCAGCCATGGGTGTACATGTGTCCTCCATCCTGAACACCCCTCCTACCTCCCTGCCTATCCTATAGTTAAAATATTTAGGGAAAAAAGAATCAGAGAATTGTGAGGTTAGAAGAGGATTCATTAGAATCTTCTTGAGGGACTAGAGATATGACAGCAAAATAGAAGGATTTGAGCTCACCTTCTCTCATGAAAACACCAAAATCACAACTGATAAACAATCATCAACAAAAAAACCTGGAACCTACCAAAAAAGATACTCTACATCTATAGACAAAGAAGGAGCCACAGCAAGATGGTAGGAGGGGAGCTTTTGCAATATAATCAAATCCTGTCAGTTCGGTGACTCACAAATTGGAAAATAATTATGGCACAGAGGTTCTCCCATAAGAGTGAGAGCTCTTAAAACTCATGTCAGACTACCCAGCCTGGGGGTCTGGGATCAAGAAGAGGAGCCCCTAGAGCATTTGGCTTTGAAGGCCGGTGGGGCTCGAGTGCAAGAACTCTACAGGTCTGGAAAAAACACAGACTCTTCTCTGACCCAGGGCAAAGCAGTGACTCCACAGGAGCCTGAGCCAGACCTATCTATAGGATTTGGACGGCATCCTGGGGTTGGTGGAGGTTACCTATGGCCCAGTGCAGGGTCAAGGACACTGGTGGTAGAGGCCCCTTGGGAATATTCATTGGTGTGAGCTCTCTTGAAGACTGTCATTTTGGCACTAAGATCTGGCCCCATCCAACAGCCTACAGGCTATAGTGCTGGAAAGCCTCAGGCCAAACAACCAAAAGGGCAGGAAAACAGCCCCACCTGTCAACAGACAGGCTTGCCTAAAGTCCTTCTAAGCCCACAGTCACCTGTAGATTCACCATTTGACATGACCCAGCCACTAGAGGGACAAGATCCAGCTCCACCCATCAGTGGACAGAGATCAGTCCCTCATACCAGGAAGCCTGAACAAGCCTCAGAACCAACCTCACTCACTAGGGGGCAGACACCATAAGTAAGAATTACAATCCTGCAGTCTATGGAAAAGAGCCCACAAACACAGAAAGCTAGACAAAATGAGATGGGAGACGAATACGGTTGAAAAAAAGAAAACTAAAACCCCAGAACAACTAAGTGAAGTATAGATGGGCAATATGCCTGAAAAAGAATTCAGAATAAGCATAATAAAGATGATACAAGATCTCAGAAAAAGAATGGAGGCAAAGAATGAGAAGATAAGAGAAATGTTTAACAAACAGGTAGAAAATTTAAAGAACAAATAGATAAACAATACAATGACTTAAACGAAAAAAATACCAGAAGGAATCAATAGCAGAATAACTGAGGCAGAGGAAGGGATAAGTGAACTGGAAGACAGACTGGTGGAAATCACTGCCACAGAACAAAAAGAGAAAAGAATGCTAAGAAATGAGAACAGTCTAAGAGATCTCTGGGACATTAAACACATCAACATTTGCATTATAGAGGTCCCAGAAGGAGAAGAGAAAGAGAAAGGGCCTGTGAAAGTATGAAGAGATAATAACTGAAATATTATCTCTATGAAGAGATAATAACTGAAAACATCTTTAACATGGGAAAGGAAACACTCACTCAAGTCCAGAAAGTACAGATAGTCCCATACAAGATAAACCCAAGGAGGATTATGCCAAGACAGACATTAATAAAATTAACAAAAATTGAAGACAAAAAGAAAATGTTAAAATCAACAATTCAAAGCAACAAATAACATCTAAGTGAATCCCCTAAAATTATCAACTGATTTTTCAGTAGAAACTGTGCAAGCCAGAAAGGAATGGCATAAAATATTTAAAGTGATGAAAGAGAAAAGCATGCAACCAAGAATACTCTCATGGGCAAGGCTCTCATTCACAGAAAAATCAAAAGCTTTACAGACAAACAAAAGCTAAGAGAATTTACAACAAATGATAAAGGAACTTCTCTAGGTGGAAAAGATAAGGCCACAACTAGAAACAAGAAAATTACAAATGGGGAAGCTCACTGGTAAAGGTAAACATACAGGAAAGGTTGGAAATCATCCACACACATATTTCAAGAATATAAATGCAGGTTATTGGAAACACATTTGAAAGTAAGAGACCAGGAACCTACACAATCTTGTATGATTATAGACTACTATATCAAAACCTCATGGTAGCTGCAAACCAAAAACCCAATAGATACACACACATACACACACACACATCTAAATCTAAAGATAGTCCTCAAGTCACAAGAGAACAAAAGACCAATGCAAGAAAAAAGACCTGCAAAAACAAATCAAAAAATAACAAAATGGCAATAAGAACACACATATTAATAACTAGCTTTGATGAAAATGAATTAAATATTCCAACCAAAAGACACAGAATGGCTAAGTGGATACAAAAACAAAACTAGTATATATGCTGTTAACAAGAGACCCACTTCAAATCTAGGAACACATACAGACTGAAAGTGAGAGGAAAAGGTATTTCCTGAAAATGGAAATCAAAAGAAAGCTGGGTAGCAATACTCATATAAGGAAACATTCTCATTCACCACTACATCAAAATAAAACAAAATACCTAGAAACAAATCTAGCTAAAGAGATAAAAGACCTATACTGAAAAGCATAAGGCACTGATGAAAGAAATCAAAGATGATATAGACAAATAGAAAAATACATGTTATTAAATTGGAAGAATCAATGCTGTCAAAATCACTACCCAAAGCAACCTACAGATTGACTGTAATCCCTATCAAATTACCAATGGCATTTTTCACAGAATTAGACAAAAAAATTTTACAAATCATATGCAAACACAAAAGACCCCAAATAGCCAAAGCAATCCTAAGAAAGAAAAACAAAGTTAGAAGAATCAGGCTGCCTGATTTGAGACTATACTATAAAGCTACAGTCATTTTAAAAAGTATGGTACTGGCACAGTAACAGAAATACCGATCAACAGAACAGGATAGAAAGCCCAAAAATCCACACACCTATGGCCAATTTACCTATAACAAAGGAGGCAAGAGTATACAATGGAAGAAAAGAGTCTCTTCAGCAAGCAGTACTGGGAAAACTGGAGAACTACATGTTAATGAATGAAGTTAGGATATTCTCTAACACCATACACAAAGATCAACTTGAAATGGATTGAAGACCTAAACATAAGACTAGATACTATAAAACTCTTCGAGGAAAACATAGGCAAAACATTCTTTGACATAAATCACAGTGATCTCTTGTTTTATCCACCTCCTAGAGAATGAAAATAAACAAATGGGACCTAATTAAACTTAAAAGCTTCTACACAACAAAGGAAACCATAAAGAAAATGAAAAGACAACAGAAAAAATGGGAGAAAATATTTGCAAATGATAATCTCCAAAATTTACAAATAGCTCATACAGCTCAATGTTAAAAAAACAAAGAACCCAGTCAAAAAATGGTCAGAAGAGCTAAACAGATATTTCTCTAAAGAAGACACACTGATGGCCAAGAGGCACATGAAAAGATGGTTAACATCATTAATTGTTAGAGGAACGCAAATCAAAACAATGATGTATCATCTCATACCAGTTAGAACGGTTATCATCAAGAAGGTTACAAATAATAAATGCTGGAGAGGGTATGGAGGAAAAGAAACCTTCCTATACTGTCGGTGGAAATGTAAACTGTTACAGCCACTGTGGACAACAGTAAGGAGGTTCCCTAAAAAAAAAAACTAAAAATAGAGCAACTATATGACCCAGCAATCCCACTCCTGGGCATGTATCTGGCAAAAAACATAGTTCGAAAGCATATATGCACCCCAGTGTTCCTTGATGCACTGTTTACAATAGCCAAGACAACAAAGCAATCTAAATGTCCATCCACAGAAGAATGAATACAGAAGATATGGTAAATAAATATATAAAAAAGAATGAAAAATTGCCATTTTGAGCAAAATGGATGGACCTAGAAATTATCATACTAAGTGTAGTCAGGCAGAGAAAGAGAAATAGCATGATACCACTTCTATGTGGAATCTTAAAAAATGATACAAATGAATTTATTTCAAAAATAGACTCAAAAACAAACAACCTGACATGGAACAACAGATTGGTTCCAAATAGGAAAAGGAGTGCGTCAAGGCTGTATATTGTCACCCTGCTTATTTAACTTCTATGCAGAGTACATCATGAGAAACGCTGGACTGGAAGAAACACAAGCTGGAATCAAGATTGCCAGGAGAAATATCAATGACCTCAGATATGCAGATGACACCACCCTTATGGGAGAAAGTGAAGAGGAGCTAAAAAGCCTCTTGATGAAAGTGAAAGAGGAGAGTGAAAAAGTTGGCTTAAAGCTCAACATTCAGAAATCGAAGATCATGGCATCCGGTCCCATCACTTCATGGGAAATGGGGAAACAGTGGAAACAGTGTCAGACTTTATTTTTGGGGGCTCCAAAATCACTGCAGATGGTGACTGCAGCCATGAAATTAAAAGACACTTACTCCTTAGAAGAAAAATTATGACCAACCTAGACAGTATATTCAAAAGCAGAGACATTACTTTGCCAACTAAGGTCTGTCTAGTCAAGGTTATGGTTTTTCCAGTGGTCATGTATGGATGTGAAAGTTGGACTGTGAAGAAGGCTGAGCACCGAAGAATTGATGCTTTTGAACTGTGGTATTGGAGAAGACTCTTGAGAGTCCCTTGGACTGCAAGGAGATCCAACCAGTTCATTCTGAAGGAGATCAGCCCTGGGATTTCTTTGGAAGGAATGATGCTAAAGCTGAAACTCCAGTACTTTGGCCACCTCACGCAAAGAGTTGACTCATTGGAAAAGATCATTTCCTACAGATGTTGATCCAAAGAGTAACCCCTAATAAATAAGAAGCATCCTGAATGTTAACTTTGACCTGAGAGTTTGTTTCCCTAGGAACCCAATCTGAAACAACAATTCACAGAATCTCATTTAACTCTCACCATCCTATGAATCAGATGCTATTATTCTCATATACTCATTTTACAAACGAAAATACTAAAGTTTAACTTTCCCAAGGTCATAGAGCTGGTCAAGGATGGAAACAGAATTTGAACAGAGTAGAATTCTAGAGGCTATACCCTAAACTTCTACAAAACTGTATATATAGAGACAGACTGTATATATACAGACTGTTTACGTTGAGACTTGTCATTAGTTCAACATGTATTTAATATGGAGGGGAAAGAGGCACTGTGAGGACTCTAAGATCTCAAAGGGAAAAGATATCTAACATTTATGTTTAAAGCATAGGCAAGAATAATGTTAGCAGCTGGAACGACCTGAAATGTAAACCAGGTGGCCTGAAAAGGAAGACTGGTCAAGGAAATAGTCAAACAATTTTTACCTTTATGGCTTCCATAATTTATTTCTTAAGAAGAACAAACGAAGGACCAAAAGTTAAAAAGTTCCCATATGAAAGAAGAGAGGAAAATGTTCAATTAAAGATAAACCTTACACATTAAATAATCTTAAATTCAAAGAGAAAAGGCTTCACTCTCCAATATGCAGTGTTTATCATTTGATACATCTGTCTAGCATCTTTCCTCATATGAGAGAAGTTGAAAACACAAAATGCCAGCATATGGACCGGACTTTAATGAGAAGTTACAGGGTATCAGTTCAGTTCAGTCGCTCGGTCGTGTCCGACTCTTTGTGACCCCATGAACCGCAGCATGCCAGGCCTCCCTGTGCATTCACCAACACCCGGTGTTCACCCAAACCCATGTCCATTGAGTCAGTGATGCCATCCAGCCATCTAATCCTCTGTCGTCCCCTTCTCCTCCTGCCCTCAATCTTTCCCAACATCAGGGTCTTTTCCAATGAGTCAGCTCTTTGTATCAGGTGGCCAAAGTATTGGAGTTTTAGCTTCAACATCAGTCCTTCCAATGAATACCCAGGACCGATTTCCTTTAGGATGGACTGGTTAGATCTCCTTGCAGTCCAAGGGACTCTCAAGTCTCTTCCAACACCACAGTTCAAAAGCATCAATTCTTCTGCACTCAGCTGTCTTTATAGTCCAACTCTCACCCCCATACATAACCATTGGAAAAACCATAGCCTTGACTAGATGGACGTTTGTTGACAAAGTGATATCTCTGCTTTTTAATATGTTGTCTAGGTTGGTCATAACTTTCCTTCTGGTATATCTGTTCACAATATTCTAAGAGATATGCGGCAGTGTTAAAAGATGGGCTGGAGAGAGAGGAGTTAGGGCCATAGTTATGGCCATAGCCATAGCTTTATGCCTGAGTTATACTATTCACTCACAGATTTCCTCCAATGTTAAAAATTTCCAAGTACTATTAGCCATCTTAATTTTCTCACTTTTTCCAGGAAAGATAAGATTCAAGACATAAATCCCTTGACTCCTATGTAAGCTTAAATTGTGTAGAATCTACTTTTTAAAACTACACTTTTTTTTATGGGCATGAAAAATTTCCTGTATTTCCAACAGAAGGAAGGGGAAAATTACAACTGAGAAAAAAAAACAAATATTAAATTTATTCTTGGTGCTCACATGTCCTGGGCACATTTTTTTATTTCACTCAAAACCTAAAGCAAATTTAAAATACATTCAGAACATGAGAGGGCCTGAAAAACCAAGTTCAGAGAAAATGGGATGCAGTTAGCAAAGATTACATGCATCAGTGAACTGTACTAAATTGAACACTTTTAAATGCCAGAGATTTTCTCTGTGAAACTGGGGGGTTTGAAAGGAAAATCAATAATGTTGGGAAAGAGAAACCTTCTTCACACATCTCTAATTAGTCATGGCAGAATCTGGTGGATTTCCATATTACAACTGGATCAAACTTGTGAAATTGGTTTTGATCCCAGACTCATTCAGTACATCTTCTAGAAGCTCCACTCAAGACAATCAAAGGCTTTTCAACCTTGAATGATCACCAAGATCACTCTTTCAGTGTGCATCCATCCTATATTATGTTCAATGTCTATCTAATGTTGCCTCCAGCAAATCTCCCTGGAATTACCCTGAAAGAGCTCCTTTTATAAGAATAGGCAAAGACTCTTCAAAACTGGTCAGCTTCAGTTGAGCCTTCAAAATCTATATTAGCAAGTGAAACCATGCATAAAGAGGCATAGTTCTTCATATCTTTTATTTTTTTAATAAGTAAAATAAATATTGGCCATATTGTTTACATTAGGGCACAAAGTCTTCTGTAAAGTCACCGCTTAAATCTAATAATGAAATAGGTGAAGGGTTTCTGTATTTTTCTAAATAATCAATATCAAAGCTCCTAATGCAAATTTATTTGAACCTCAGGGAACATATCCTTTGAAATTCTGGGAAATTTTTAAAAACAGTGTGCAAATCAATAAGTGGACAAAAGTATCTCTGTCAATGTGTTCATTTTTATTTGGAGAGGAAATATATCTTTAAATGTAAGCTCTCACTCCCTCTATGAACCCTTTCCCCAAATCATTTCTTTTCCAAAAGAAATTCATGACAGTCAGATGAACATAAAACAGTCTTTTTGGCTATAATTAAAAGTGCTGTAGATGTCACCTCCCTGAACAGGATGACTTCTCAAGCCCGAAAGCCAGCCTTCTCAGTCTTCCTGTTTCCTATCTTTTGTAATACTCTCACGCTTTTCTCTTTTCCTATCATTTCACATCCAGTTTTGGAGCTTTAACCAACTGGTATGGTTTGAGGGCATTTTCAGAAGGGATTCTACTGGCCTGGTTTGGTTGGTATATGCTGTTTTGAATGGGATGCATCTATGAAATTAAAATATATTTTTTCATTACTGCTTATTTTCACAGTCCACTGAGCAAAAACACAAAGCTATTTTTTTCCTTCCCTCATTCTCCCTTTCTCCCTTCCTTCTCTTTCTTCCCCTGTGGAGTTCAAATTAAAGAAAGGTGAAAATTGAAGCTGTTGTAGGCAAGGCGATTGCAACATGCATATTTGATTTTTATGATGGATCTAAATTGCTGAATAAGGCCATGGAACAAAGGGAGACTGCGGCTTCCTGCCCATCACATGCAGCCACTGAATGCAGAACAAAAGCTTCAGCCATTAGGGGCTCAGCAGGGAGACACATTATATAAATAACTTTGTCTTTTCTGTCCCCTCCCCCACTACTGGGTGCACTGGACAGGGATGGGGGTGTGGGGTGGGGTGTGTATGTGTGTGCACATGCGTGCGTGCTATGATTTCCCAGGACAGGAGATAATAAATCCTGGAAGCAGCAATGGGAATAGAAAACATACAGCATGTGATGATTCAAAAAGGCCATGCTTTACTCACTGGACCAGTGCAGCTCTCAACACTGTGGTCAGAGCATCACTGGAGACAACCACTTCCCTGAGGAAGTTGGTGTCTTTTCCGAACAACCTGTAGCTTTTCTCTTAACTACGTTGTTCCTTTCATCAGGAATAATGAAGCATAAAGAAAAACACTTAGAAAAAATATAAAGGCCTACTATTCCAAGGTAATTGCCAGACCTGCTTAAAGAACAAACTGATATACAGTTCGTTGTGACACTAATTCCCAGGAAGCTCCTATTTTTAATTTTCCCTTCCAGACTCAAGGTTTTTCTTTGCCAGAAAAGGAGAACCATATATCAATAAAAAATCATAAGCTATCACATAGCTGAGTCAACCTGTTTTTAAGAGGCCTCCTGTGGTGGTGACTTGAATAGATGCTACTGTTTTTCCGGGCTTGAAACAGCAGTAATGCTATACATATACATTCAACAATCTTTGTATAGACTTTGTTCTGAAGGATTTTAGTAAGCTTCAGAGAGGTGAATCATTTTATTGCTACTGTAAGAGGTAGGGATTAAAAGAGATTCTCTTGGCAAGTTCTAGGTCAAAGCACAGAGTGACTAAGTACATTGAGGGTGATACAGTAAGCTGGAGGCAGACTAAGAGTGAAACCCAGGTCACTGGATGCTCACTTCAGGCCTAACTATCACGTATGTTTCATGAGAGGAAATGACTCAATGATATGTTGCTATTTTTTAGTACAATTCAGAAATTATACTAAGATGTTCTGACAGTCCTCCTACTCTCAAATGTAGTAGAGAAAGCAGCCCCACTGCTAACCAAAGTAACTGAAAGTCAGTGTCAAGTGCTACAAAACCAGAACTGAGGGTTCTTGGTGAGACTGAATTCCAAAGACAAACTCAACATAAGGGCATATATATCCTTAAGCAGCTTAACAATGATGGATTTGTGTAAAGATAGTTAAACAAAATGCCATGAGATAACTGCCATTTGTCATACACGTACTTCTCTGTCTCAAAGTAGGCAATTCATTTGAAATAAAGTAGAAACATACCAGTTACATGAAAGCTGAGGGACAGTCCATGGGTTGTTACTGTAGAGTAATCCAGTTCTGAGTCACAAAGGTCACCAAGCCACCTTTTACAAGTTCTTTTGGATCTTACTTTAAGGTGGTTAAATTCCTTCTACCTGGGTAGGAAAAAAATCTCTCAATAAAGACAGCCTAATGGATTAGGATGATATTGACACCTATGCTTATCAAAGGTTTAAGCAAATGGGATGAATAAATGGTTAAAGGGAGTCCCTTAATGCTATGTATTCAGAGGTGGGGGTTAGTAGTATGGATAAACAGATGGATCAGTATATTGGAGAAAGTGAAAGAAAGAAAGTTAAGTCACTCAGTTGTGTCTGACTCTTTGCAACCCCATGGACTGTAGCCTACCAGGCTCCTCTGTCCACAGGATTTTCCAGGCAAGAGTACCGGAGTGGGTTGCCATTTCCTTCTCCAACATTAGAGAAAAGAATGCTAAATAGTTATTCATTTCTTTATTCATCTACTCTGTTATCAAATATTCATTAAGGGCCTACTAAGATTCTGCCCTAGATAATAATTCTACATGTGGTTAGGGGTGGTGGTAAAGATATTAAATAGTTATACAAGTATCTACATAAATAAACATCTGGCAAGAGATATGAAGAGAAAGAGCAGTGCTCTATGAGAATATTAACTAGTAGGACCTACCTCCTCAGCAGGGGGTCAGGGATGGCTTTAATGAAGACAAGACAATTAAGCTAAGCCCAGAAAGAAAAAGTGAGATATGCTCTAATTACATTTTCATCTTCTGAGGTACATCTCAAGATATCAATTAAAAACGAGTGTCAAGGAAATGATGTATTTATTTAAGTTTTCTTATACACTACTGGTAAAGAACTCACCTGCCAAGGCAGGCGACCTAAGATAGGGGTCAGGAAGATCCCCTGGAGGAGGAAATTGCAACCCACACCAGTATGCTTGTCTGGAGAATCCCATGGACAGAGAAGCCTGGCAGGCTACAGTCCATAGGGTTGCAGAGTCAGGTGCAACTGAGCATGTCTGCATGCATACCCTCACATCTCATTTATCCTATCAAAGAAGAAAACTTTGTTACTTTGCTTAAAAGTAAAAAAAAATACAAATTTGGCAATTTAAATTAATTTTAGAGTAAAAGTCAAAGGCCAGAAGGATACAGCTGTACTGTACCACATGGCAGCCACTAACCTATTTAACCTAATTTTAATTCAAATTTAAAATTAAGTTCTCCAGCTACATTAGCAACACTTTCAGTGTTCAACAGTCGCTATATTGGACATCACTGAAGCTAGAGGCTATTAAAATTAAATTAAACTAAGCATTGAGTTCAACTGTACTGGCTATAGTTTTGAGTGCTCAATTTCAAGTGAACAGTGGCTGTCAGTGGACAGCACATACAGAACATTCCCATCACTGCACAAACTGCTATTGGGCAGCATTACAAGATTATCTAGCACCTTATTGATGCTCTAATCTCACTTTCTACTATCCTTGTTTATACTACCCTAGCCATGTTGGGATCTTTGTTGCTCCCCGAGTATACCAAGTATGATCCTGCCTCAGGACCTTTGCAGAGTTTAGTCCACACCTTCCTCCCCAGTCACATATAACAGTTCCAGCTGCTGTCTGAATTCTTAGCCATGACAGTCTTCTTTCTATATTCCTCATTTTCCAGGTTTCCTTTTTCTCAGGGCTTTGCAAATATTATCTTTCCTTGGAAGGCTCCTCCTTCCTACTTTACCTTTCCTTCAAATATCAGCTTATTTATTATCTTATCATCAAGAAAGCCTTTTCTGACTAGATCACATTCTCCTCTTACAAATTCACATCCTTTTCTTGCATAGTGTTTATTATAGTGACAGGTTTACATTTATTTATGTCATTTTTTATTCATATCACACTCTTCATATCTACTCAAGAGTTCCATGAGAGCAGGCACCATGTCTGTTTTTGATCGCTGATGAATTCTTAAAACGTAGCAGAATGCATGGAACAAAACAGGAGTTCAATAAAAATCTATGATTGAATTATCAATGGATGAATGCTTGGGGAAAAACAGCCAATGGTCAGTTAAAATATACATGCTGTCATGCTGCTTCCATGCATGTCAAGCACCCAAATTTTAAGATTATAGATAGCAAGCAAAAATGAATGATGGGAAACGTGATGTCAGAGTGTGAAATACTTCCTTTAGATTGAAAAAAAGTAATGCTCTCCCAAGTATTAGGCTTCCCTGACAGCTCAGTTGGTAAAGCAACCGCCTACAATGCAGGACACCCCGTTCAATTCCTGGGTTGGGATGATCCCCTGGAGAAGGGACAAGCTATACCCACTTCAGTATTCCTGGGCTTCTGTTGAGGCTCAACAGGTAAAGAATCCACCTGCAATGTGGGAGACCTGGGTTTGATCCCTGAGTTGGGAAGATCCCCTGAAGAAGGGAAAGGCCACCCACTCCAGTATTCTGGCCTGGAGAATTCACTTCACTTAACTGCTCTCCCAAAAGATACTATAATTAGTTTAGGCATAACTTGTATTCTTTTTACTTATCTGAATTTTCAAGGATTTCTCCATCATCATGCATTGGTATTGTAAGGATGTTATTTTTTAATTGCAACATCAAAAATTATACTTCAATGCATCACAAAGCCAAACTACCCAGGAGGTACAGTGGTTAAAGTGCTTCCCTTGTGGCTCAGCTGGCAAAGAATCTGCCTGCAACGTGGGAGACCTGGGTTCAGTCCCTGGGTTGGGAAGATCCCCTGGCGAATGGAACGGCTTCAGTATTTGGTATTCTGGCCTGGAGTATTCTGTATTCAGTATTCTGGCCTGGAGGCTTCAGTATCCTGGCCTGGAGAACTCTATGGATTGTATAGTCCATGGGGATGCAAAGAGTCAGACATGGCTGAGCGACTTTTCTCTTTTCACAGTGGTTAAAAATAAGAGTGCTTTTTTTTTCCCTGTCTGTCAAACCAGAGATGAATTCCTCAGTCTGAAGTTTGCTGGTTCTGTGACCTTAAGCATGCCACCTCACCTTGCCTCTCTGAACTGCGCCTTTCCAATGAAGATAACAATAGTATTCACTATATAGGATGGTTGGGAAGATTAAATAAGATAATGGATATAAAACATTCAACAAATGGTAGCTTAAAACATATATGCTGAAATGGCCATATTTAAAGTGGCATGGCTAGGTGAGCAAAGATCTCAATAACTAGTTCATTTCTTAATTTGAAAGTAAAAGATTTTGGGTTACACATTCCAAGTTTGGCTTCTCATACTGGATATGCTCCCAAGGTACCTTTCTTTTGAATGTGACTGGTCCACATACTCTAGGAATTCAAGTTAGCACCAAGAATTAAATTTATTCATTTATTAAGCAAGTACTATATGTCTCCTGTACATCAGGCACTGGGTTAGGGATGATAAAGTTAGTAAGATAAAATATATTACTGTATTTTTTTCAACCTAAATAGCCTACGTGATGCCTAGGTGAGCACCTAAGATGAAAATTTATTTACCAACTGTCACAAATTATTTGCATTATAGTAGTATAAAAGTATTTGAATAAATGATTTTTGGGAGAAATATCAATAACCTCAGATATGCAGATGACACCACTCTTATGGCGGAAAGTGAAGAGGAACTAAAATGCCTCTTGATGAAAGTGAAAGAGGAGAGTGAAAAAGTTGGCTTAAAGCTTAACATTCAGAAAACGAAGATCATGGCATCCGGTCCCATCACTTCATGGGAAACAGATGGGGAAACAGTGGAAACAGTGTCAGACTTTATTTTTGGTGGCTCCAAAATCACTGCAGATGGTTACTGCAGTCATGAAATTAAAAAAGACGCTTACTTCTTGGAAGAAAAGTTATGACCAACCTAGATAGCATATTGAAAAGCAGAGACATTACTTTGCTGACTAAGGTCTGTCTGGTCAAGGCTATGGTTTTTCCAGTAGTCATGTATGGATGTGAGAGTTGGACTGTTAAGAAGGCTGAGTGCCGAAGAATTGATGCTTTTGAACCGTGGTGTTGGAGAAGACTAGACTCTTGAGAGTCCCTTGGACTGCAAGGAGATCCAACCAGTCCATTCTGAAGGAGATCGGCCCTGGGATTTCTTTGAAAAGAGTGATGCTAAAGCGAAAACTCCAGTACTCTGGCCACCTCATGCAAAGAGTTGACTCATTGGAAAAGACTCTGATGCAGGAGGAAAAAGGAACGACAGAGGATGAGATGGCTGGATGGCATCACTGACTTGATGGACGTGAATCTGAGTGAACTCTGGGAGATGGTGATGGACAGGGAGGCCTGGCGTGCTGTGATTCATGGGGTCGCAAAGAGTCGGACATGACTGAGCAGCTGAACTGAACTGAAATGTACTTTCATAAGGATATTTCTTAGCACTGGGTTTATACTATCGAATATTTAAGTGCCCAATAATTGTGGATTAGTTACATGAATGATAATAAATCCATATGATGAAATACTACATAACTATTAAAAATGCAGCAGAAGAAGTATATTGGAAAGATGTTTATGACACATTGGAGAATCTGTTTAGATTTTAAACTTGAAAAGGTTTCAGAGTTGCATGTTTAATAAGAACCTACTTATAAAAAAAACTCCATAGTGTATGTCTATATAAGCAAAACGACCAGAAGGACAACATCAAAATGTCATCGTTTCCTTTATCAAGTTGTTCACAAATATGACTAAATATTAAAACCAAGAGAGGAATTGAAAAATAAACTGATACAGGGTCACAATTAGAAATTCTGATTTAACTGATTCTCTAAGGGGCCTAGGTGTCAATGTTTAAATAATGCATTCTAGGTGTTTCCAATATGCATCTAGGATTGAAAATACTTTTTCCTGAGTGGTGGGACTATATTTTATTTTATCCATTTTTCTAAATTACATACATGAGTATTCTAGATTATTCATGCAATGAAAAGTTATGTCACAAGCAGAATACTGTTAAAATTACTACAGGTTGCCAAATACTGAATTAGGATGTAGAGTAAGGTTCTTCACTTTGTAATTCTTGATTTTAGCTAGTTATCTCTTTTCTTTTTTTTTTTTTTAAATGATGAGTTTATGATGAAACTTGCCTGGTAATAAGCATCAATTTTATTATATAAAGGAACAACTTCTGGCTTTATTGATTTGTTGAATGTCTGTTCATTATTTTTTTCTTCTAATTTCTTTTGGTTTTGTTCTTTTTTTCTACCCTCTTCAGATGGATGCTTAGATCATTGAGTTTTCAGCTTTTCTTATTTTCTAATATACACTTCTATAGCCAAAATTTTCCTTCTAAAAATGCTCTTTCTTCTAAGCATGATACTCTTTTCTAGTCTAAGTCCATAGTGATCTGAGAATATACTGTTCTTTTTCAATATTTTGACTTTTTCTGTAATTTCTAGTGATAGAACTATAGTCCAGTTTTTAAACTATTCTGTGTGCATTTTTTAAAAATTGGTATTAAAAGTCAAACAGAGAAAGACAAATATCATATGATATCACTTACATATGAGTCTATTAAAAAAAGATACAAATGAATTTACTTACAAAATGGAACAGACACAGAAAACAAACTTATGGTTACCAAAGGGGATAAATTACAAGTTTGGGATTAACAGATACTACTATACATAAAATAAACAAAAAGGACCTAGTATATAACATAGGAAGCTAATATTCAGTATCTTATAATAAGCTATAACAAAAAAGAATCTGAAAAAGAATATGTATCTAAATATATCTAGTTACTTTCCTGTACAGCTGAAACTAATACACTGTAAATCAACTATACTTCACTTTTAAAAAAAAATGGGTATTATGTAGTTATAACATGAATTCTGAAGTTTTACAAGTCACAACTGTTGAGTTCTTCAAAATTTCCTTCTATTAATTTTTGTCTGTTAATTCTAAAAGTCATTGAGAATGGTGTGATAAAATCACTTACTGTGATCATGAGTTTCCATGTTTCTCCTTTTTGTCTCATAAATTTTTGTTTTCTATAGTTTGAGGCTATGTTAATAGGGACATATTTACTTAGAATTATTTTAGCTTCCAGGTAAATTAAGTACTTTGTCAAGAAATGTCACTGTTTACAACTAATGATACTTTAAATGACTTCATATGATCTTAATACAGCATTCACATATTTCTTTTGGTTACTGTTTAAATTTTGGGGGACACTGTATTATTGACCCTATTTTTTCACCCCTTCTAGTGTCTATATCCCTTGCCATGGAACTGCTCTTCATTCCACTAGAGGCAGAGTACCTCCCTGAGCTTTACCTTTGGGTTCAGTCATAACATTTATTTTGGCCTTGAGATGTTCCTAGCTATGCTGCATACAGAGACTTGAAATGTGCTTGTTCAGTATAATTTGCTCATGCTTCTACCATTGTCATATCCAGTGGCTACCACTCCATGCTCCCAATGCAGGGGACCTGGCTTCAATCCTTGGTCAGGAAACTAGATCCCATATGCCACAACTAAGAGTTCTTATTCTGCAACTTTCAGATGGTAAAGAATCCATCTGCAGTGTGGGAGACCTGGGTTCGATCCCTGGGTCAGAAAGATCCCCCGGAGAAAGGAATGGCAATCTACCCCAGTATTATTACCTGCAGAATTCCATGGACAGAGGAGCCTGGCGGGCTATAGTCCATGGAATCGCAAAGAGTTATACACGGCTGAGCGACTAACACTTTCACCTTCATGTCACAACTAAAGATCCTGCGGGAAGAACGAAGATCCTGTCTGCCACTAAGACCTGGCATGGCCAAATAAATACATGTTTTTAAAAATAAAAAGAAGAAAAGAAAAATATGCCCTGATTATACTGCTGGTCCAAGGAAGAGGACCTAATCTGGACTCAAATTCCAGTTTGCAGCCAAGCTACGCCTATCAACTCATCCAAAGATGTATGAGAAGAAATACTTTTGTTTCAAGCCACTGAATCAAGGGCATTATTGTGGCAAAAGTGAATAGCTATAGATGGTAAGATGTAAGTGGGGTGCTCCAGAAGTAAAAATCTATTAATAAAATAGTAGATTTGGAACCAGAAAGCAGGTAGTGAGGAAACTATTAGAAGAAGCTGTAAAAACAGCAAGGAAATCTTTAGTGAAGACCGGGAAAATTATGACTCATGTAATGGCAAAATATTTTGTAAAAATGTTGCATAAGATTACCTGACAGAAAATTATGTAACAAACATAGGGTAGCTAATAAAAGACTAGGGGAGTAGAATTTGAGGGAAAATATTAAATGCATGAAATGTCTTGTTTCTAGTTGTATCTGGTCAGATGAGAAAGTGGTAACTTGATGAAAAAAAAAAGAGGTCTCTTTAGAGGCAGAATTAAAGACTACAAATTGAGAAGACATTTCAAGGTTAGAAAATAAAACTTTCTTATCAAATAAAAGCTGAAGCCATTAAGAGACAGCTTCAGGGAAAAAACCAAATCCAGGGTACCAAGTAAAGAATAAATCAAGAGTATGGTTATTAGATCTTATGGTAAGACCCCTGGAAGAACTGAGGTGGTTATCTTGCAGGTCATCTCTACTGGGGGAGAAAAAGTGACTTTTAGAAATATAAAAGGCACAGTCCCACAAAAGTGTGATGCACACTGAGTACCTGTAATTCAAATATAGAGAGAAGAACATGTCTCAAAAAGAATTTTGGGGGTAGGAGAGGATCAAGATGGGGAAGGAGTAGGACATGGCGTTCATCTTTTCCCACAAAAATATTAACAAGACATCTACAAATGGAACTATTCACACAGAACATCTACTGAACACTGAAGGAAGACCTCAGACTTCCAAAAGGGCAAGAAAACCTCCATATAACCAGGTACAACAAGAGGAAAAAGAAAAAAAGAAGGAATTGGGACAGAGACTGCCTGCCAGGGAAGAAGCTGTGAAGGGGGATAGTTCCAGCACCCAGGGAAGTCTCCTCATATGCAGGGAGATCAGTCTGGATGAAGGGGGAACTTTGGAGCCTAGGAGGAGAGTGCAACAACTGTCTACAGAAGGCAAAATGGGGAGTAACCTGCACAGGTCAGCACCACTGCCCTGGACTCCCCAGCCTGACAGACTCATCTGTTAGTGGGGATGGGGGTTGGAGGCTGGGTCCTCGCCCAGTGCATGGAGAGAACCAGAGTTGGCTGCACTGATGAAACCTGAAGATGTTGGAATGTGGCAACTGAGGGTGTACTCAGGACCCTGGGCCACCAGAGAGGCAAGGCACCATTATTGTGGGGTGCATGAGGAGAGGGCAACTACCATAAGAGCTTCTTTCCCTGTGAGCACTCCTAGTCAACAGTACACTACCTATAGGAGCATTGGGAGCAGGCGCAAGTCATTGCCACCACTGTGGGCCCCAGGAGCAGACACAGGCAGCCACCATGAGATGCATGAGCAGGCACCAAGCACTGCCCCTGTGGTCCCGGACACACAAGGACCACCGTGCCGGCACATCCCTTTTCCAGAGCTTCACGGCCAGCAGACACTAAGGAAAGAGGCTGCGAACATCCAAACTAAAAACAGCCTCTTGATTCTAGAAAAGTAGGAAGAATAGAAGGACTCCAGCTTACCTCCTCTCACAAAAACACCAAAATCACAACTAACTACTGAAAAACCATCAGCAAGAGAGACTGGAACCCACCAAAAAACACATTTTACATTCAAAGACAAAAAAGACGCCACAACAAGAGGGTTCTTTCACGATATAATCAAATCCTATAAACACCTGGTAGGCAACAGACTAGAAAATGATTCTATCACAGAGGTATTCCCACCTAAGAGACAGTCCTGAGCCCTACATCAGGCTCCCCAGCACGAGGATCTGATACTGAGAGGAGGGACCCATGAGCAGCTGGATGTGAAGGCTAGTGGGGCTTGAATGCAGAAGCTCCACAGGGCTGGGGAAAACAGGGACTCCACTCTTGGAGGGCACACACAAGGTTACACATATCCTGGGACCCAGCACAATACAGAGCAATAACCCCATGGAAGCCAAGGCTAGATCTACTTACTAATCTCGAAGAGGCTTCTGGGGAGGTGATGGTCAGCTGTGGCTCACCATGCAGGCAAGAGGTGAGGCAGAGGCCCCAGAGAATACTGCTCTGCGTGAGCTCTCCTAAAGGACACCATTTTGGCATCAAGGGATGCAAGACCTTGCCCCAACTAAAAAACTAAAGCCTCCAGTGCTAAAACGCCTCAGGCCAAACAACCAGCAGGTCAAGAACACAGACCTCTCACCAGCAGGCAGGGTGCTAAAGCCATACTGAGTTCACAGACACCTCTAAACACAACCACTGACTCGGGCCTGCCTCCAGAGGGACACACCAGTTCCATCTACAAGTGGACAGGCATCAGTCCATACCACCAGTAAGCATTCACAAGCCTCAGGATTAACCTCATCCACCAGAGGGCAGACAATAGAAGCAACAGGAGTGACAATCCTAAAGATGCAAAAACAGTCAAATATATAAATATAAATATATATATATATATATAAAGTTAGCAAACCAAATCCAACATGGCTGCAGTCACCATCTACAGTGATTTTGGAGCCGGAAAAAAATAAAGTCTGTCACTGTTTCCATTGTTTTCCCATCTATTTGCCATGAAGTGATGGGACATCATTGCGGGCGGCTGCAACGGTGCACGAGTGCAGCCGAGAGGAGCTACCCCATGTCCGAGGTCAGGGACAGAAGCTGGGAGGACCCCATGCCTGAGGGGCGGCGGACAAGAGGAGCTACCCCAAGTCCAAGGTCCGGGGTGACGGCCGGGAGGAGCTACCCAAAGCCCGAGGTCAGGAGCAGTGGCTGAGGAACAACCCCACGTCTAAGGAGCAGTGGCTGCATGGGTGCAGTAGGGCCTAGAGGAGCTACTCCACGTTCAAGGTCAGGAGGGGTGGCAGTGAGGAGATACCCCTCCTCCAACGTAAGGAGCAGTGGCTGAGCTTTGTTGGTGCAGCCGTGAAGAGATACCCCATGTCCAAGGTAAGAGAAACCCTAGTAAGACAGTACGTATTGCAGGAGGGCGTCAAAGGGAAGATACACTGAAGCCATACTCACAGAAAACTAGTCAATCTAATCACACTAGGACCACAGCCTTGTCTAACTCAATGAAACTAAGCCATGCCCTGTGGGGCCACCCAAGACGGGCGGGTCACGGTGGAAAGGTCTGACAGAATGTGGTCCACCGGAGAAGGGAATGGCAAACCACTTCAGTATTCTTGCCTTGAGAACCCCATGAACAGTATGAAAAGGCAAAATGATAGGATACTGAAAGAGGAACTCCACAGGTCGGTAGGTGCCCAATATGCTACTAGAGATCAGTGGACAAATAAATCCAGAAAGAATGAAGGGATGGAGCCAAAGGAAAAACAACATCCAGTTGTGGATGTACTGGTGATAGAAGCAAGGTCCAATGCTGTAAAGAGCAATTTTGTATAAGAACCTGAAATGTTAGGTCCATGAATCAAGGCAAATTGGAAGTGGTCAAACAGGAGACGGCAAGAGTGAATGTCGACATTCTAGGAATCAACGAACTAAAATGGACTGGAATGGGTGAATTTAACTCAGATGACCATTATATCTACTACTGCAGGCAGGAATCCCTTAGAAGAAATANTCTGGAAGTTCACAGTTCACATATTGCTGAAGCCTGGCTTGGAGAATTTTGAGCATTACTTTACTAGCACATGAGATGAGTGTAAAATATCCAGATTGAGAATGATACATGCATCCTAATGTTCATTGTAGCACTATTAAGAAATGGAAACAACCTAAATGTCCCTCTACAGAGCAATGGATAAAGAAGATGTGGTACTTATATACAATGGAATATTATTCCACCATTAAAAGGATGAAATAATGTCATTTGCAGCAACATGGATGAACCTAGAGATATTCACTCTATGTTAAGTCAGTCAGAAGTAAGTCACAGAAAGTCAAATATCATATGATATCACTCATATGTGGAATCTAAGTTAAAGTACAATACAAATGAACTTATTTACAAAAAAGAAAGAGACTTAGGGATATGAAAAACTAAGTTTTGGTTATCAGGAGGAAATGTGGAGAGAAGAGGTATCAATCAGGAGGTGGGATTAATATACACATGCTACTATATATGACACTTCCCTGGTGGCTCACTGGTATAAAAAAATCTGCCTGCCAATGCAGGAGACGCAGATTCAATCCCTGGGTTGGGAAGATTCTCTGGAGAAGGAAATGACAACCCACTTCAGTATTCTTGCCTGGGAATCCCCATTTCCCAGGAGGAGTCTGGTGGGCTTCAGTCCATGGGATCTTAAGAGTCAGACATGACTTAGAGACTAGACAACAACAACTACCGTATATAATACAGGTAATCAACAACGACCTACTGTATAGCACAGGGAACTCTACTTAATATTCTGTTATAACCTATATGAAAATAGAGTCTGAAAAAAGAATGAATATTATGTATGGGGTTGGCCAAAATGTTCATTTGAGTTTTTTGTAAGATGTTATAAAAAAATCCGAATGGATTTTTTGGCCATACCAGTACTACCGAATCACTTTGCTGTATACTTGAAACTAACACAAAATTGTAAATCAACTATAATCCAGTAAAAATGTTTTTTAAAAATTGTGGGTGTTGTTTTTGGAATATAGTTGATCAGAATAGAATCTAATATGAAACTCCAGGCAGTTTTTGAGAGAGATAAATCAGTAGAAGCACTGCCATCTTCATCTTGAAATAAAACAAATCATTATATACAGAGGTGTAAAATGGAGAAGGAAATGGTAACCCATTCCAGTATTCTTGCCTGGAGAATCTGATCGACTGAGGAATCTGGTGGGCTAAAGTCCATGGAGTCGCAAAGAGTTGGACAGGACTGAGCAATTGCACATACAAGGTGTAAAAAGACTTTTGGTCACCACTACACACCTGTCAGAATGACAAAAATCCAGAACAGTGACAACATGAAATGCTGGCAAGAATGTGGAGCAACAGGAATTGTCACTGATTGCTGGTGGAAATGCAAAATGGTACAGCCACTTTGGAAGGCAGTTTGACAGACTGTTACAAAACTAAACATACGCTTACCATATGACTCAATTGTATTCACTGGTATTTACTTCAAGGAGTTGAAAACCCATGTCTACAGGAAAATGTGTGATACAGATGTTTATAGCAGCTTTACACATAATTACCAAAACCTGTTACTCTTGGAGTAACCAAGAGTCATTCATTAGGTGAATGGATAAATTAATTGTGGTATATCCACACAATGGAATATTATTCAGTGCTTAAAAAGAAATCAGTTATTAAGCCATGAAAAGATATGGAGAATCTCAAATAGATAATCATTAAATGAAAGAAGTCAATCTTAAAAGGCTTTCTACACACTATATGATTCCAACTGTATGCTGTTCTAGAACAGGCGAAAATGATGGAACCAGCAAAAAGATCAGAGGTTTCCAGGAGAAGAGGAAGGAGGAATGAACAGGTGGAACACAGAGACTTTTTAGAGCAGTGAAAATACTCTGTACATATAATGGTAGATACCTATTATTATGCTTTTGACCAAACTTATGAAATGGACAACACCAAGAATGAACCCTAGTGTACACTGTGGGCTTTGTGATAATGCTATGTCAGTGTAGGTTCATCAGATGTAACAAATGTACCACTCTGGTGGCGGACAGTGATATTGAGGTAGAACTATGCATGTGGAGAAGGGTTATATGAGAAATCTATGTATCTTCCTCTCAATTTTACTATGAACCTAAAACTGTTCTAAAAAATAAAAGGTCTCAAAAAAAAAAAAGACTTCTGTGGCAAAAGGATTCTGGGAAGATAATGAGTTGAAAATACTATACCAGGAATCTCTCTCCCCACCTAGGTGACAATTACAGTGACAGAATATGTCTAATGTAACTATTTTGGAACTATGGAGTCTATTTGAAGGTTAGTAACTTTCAGATGAAGACTTGGACAATAAACAGCAGTTAATTTTGTTATAGTAGCAGTAGCCATCTCACACTCCCTAGCCCCATGGCAAGCAGCCTTGCTTATTTTCCACATAGCAACTTGTATGTAGCCTGTGAGAGTCACGGTGGGTAACAGGGAGCCTGTCTCCAAATACTGGGGACATGTGCTCCAATTGCTGCCTAGTGCTCCTCATAGAGGACGGACAGATGAAGATTTAGGCAGCCACTACCATAAGCCCCTTTTCCTCCACCTGAAGTGACTGCCAGTGGATTTAAAGGACTCACACACTTTTCTCCCCCCTTATTTTATCCCCTTTGGAAACCACATATTTAGGAAATTCAAAACTGACTGTATATACAGAATTTAGAAAGTTATGGCATAGGCCCAGCAACAGATGAAGGCATAGAAAAGACCCAACACAGAATCACGTTTTGTCATGGCATCCCAAGCTCACTAATACAATGGTCAAATGATCTCAACAAGGATGCCAAGATTGTTCAGCAGGGGAAAGGACAATCTTTTCAACAAACGGTGCTGGGAAAACTGGATATNAAAGACCCAACACAGAATCACGTTTTGTCATGGCATCCCAAGCTCACTAATACAATGGTCAAATGATCTCAACAAGGATGCCAAGATTGTTCAGCAGGGGAAAGGACAATCTTTTCAACAAACGGTGCTGGGAAAACTGGATATCCACATGCAAAAGAATGAAGTTAGACCTTATTTAATATTATACCCAAAAAGGATCAAAAACTGAAACATAAAATTTAAAACTATAAAAGAAGAAAACATATGATAAAAGAGTCACAATCCTGGATTTGGCCATTATTTCTTAGATATAACACCAAAGGTACAGAAAATAAAAGTATAAACAAACTGGACTTTATGAAAATTAAAAACTTCTGTGTATCAATGAATACTATCAATAGAGTAAAAATTCAGCCTACAGAAAAGGATATTCATATGAAATCTCTGTCTAGAAACTATCATCTGACTCATCTGTGTAAGTCTCCTTCTATTGGGTGTTGTTTCTCTTGATTTTCTATAATCTTTTCCTGTCCCTGTTTTTTATTCTGAATGAGTACCAGTCAGTATTTATAAACAACTGCAGAGAGACAGTTAGCAAACTAGGATTATTTTATCTTCCATTATGAAAGACTTAACTTTATTTTACGGAGTGGGAAAAGACACTAGCAATTTTGTGTCATCTAAATCAGAACAAAATTTGAAATAATGTGAAGCTGGTTTTCAATCCCTGGATAGGCTGGCCTATTTCAGGTTCATCCTTCCTCTTAGACTTAATCAAGTATTACTCCCCCTCTTTGTAGGCTTGAACTCCAGGTTTTCCCACAGGTTTCATGATTCTGAGTATCTCTATTTAGCTTCTCAGTCTTCTAGCCATCTTTATTAGAAATGACAGATAACTTGGATCTGCAGGAAATGGCAGACATGTCTGGGGAAAAGCACTTCTAAATGCCAGATTCATCTCTCTTGCATGAACTATGAGGTGGTCTCATAGGTTTCCACTATACCATTAGCATTAGAAGGGCTTAAACAAATTTTTTTCTATTTCATCCAGCTTTTCTAATCATTTTTAGAAGGGGAGATGGTCCAAACTACTTTGTCTGCCATCATTACAAGAAGCCAAACTCCACACCTTGTTTTTAAAAGCACATTTAATTGTCAAAGTAAATTTTCATAAACTGGTCTGCAGATTATTTATATAAGTATCATCTATTATGCTGGTTTAAAATGCAAATTCCTGAGAAATCAGCCTAAGATGGTGGAGGAATAGGATAGGGAGACCACTTTCTCTTCCACAAATTCATCGTAAGAACATTTGAATGCTGAGTAAATTCCACAAAATAACTTCTGAATGCCGGCAGGGGACATCAGGCAGCCAGAAAAGCAGTCCATTGTCTTCGAAAGGAAGTAGGAAAAAATATAAAAGATAAAAAGAGAGACAAAAGAGTTAGGGGCAGAGATCCGTCCAGGGAAGGGAGTCTTAAAAAAGAGAGAAGTTTCCAAACACCAGGAAACACTCTCACTGGCGAGTATGTGGTGAGCCCTGGAACCTCAGAGGGCACCATAACCAGGAGGAAAAATAAATAAATAATTTAAACCACAGATTATGTGCCCAACGGTAACTCCCAGCGGAGAGGCAGCGCAGATGCCCACATCCACCATTAGCAAGTGGGGGCTGGGCATGGAGGCACGGGCTGCATTGCTTAGAGTAAGGACAGGCCTGAATGCCCGAGGGCAATCTGAAGGAGCTAACTTGATTTAGCAAACCAGACTGTGGGATAGCTACCCCACAAAAAGCCCTAAACTAAGACACCGCCAGGCCCACTCACAGAACAAAGGACTGATTAGACCTACCCAGCTGCGGACCAGCCAATGCCCTGCTGAAGACAGGCAGGCGAGGACAGCCAGAGCTGGAAGGGGGCAATTGCAGCCCCAGAGAAGCATCATCTACCAAACTGCAAAAGACTTCTTGGGATTCTGGATGGTAAACATCCACCTGAGAAGGTGCACCGGTTGTACACCCAGAAAACCGAGCAGTAGGGACAGGGGAGGCGCTAAGTTGCAGTGACCGTGCTCACCAAACACCCGGTCACCTGAGCTGCTCAGGCCTGGGAAGGTCATAAAACGCAAACCCAACAGAGTCTGTGCCTCTGAGGACTACCTGAGTGCCTGAACCTGAGCGGCTTAGACCTGGGAAGTGTAACAACCCAGGGCCAGCCTCAGACAGTTCCCGGCAGAGCAGCTTAGAGCCTAAGCAGTATATACAGGAAAAGTACACACGCAGTGAGCGGGAGCAAACCCTGTGTGGCTGAGACACTGCGAGCACATNGCTTAGACCTGGGAAGTGTAACAACCCAGGGCCAGCCTCAGACAGTTCCCGGCAGAGCAGCTTAGAGCCTAAGCAGTATATACAGGAAAAGTACACACGCAGTGAGCGGGAGCAAACCCTGTGTGGCTGAGACACTGCGAGCACATGCCAGTGTTATTTGTTTGCAGTGTTCCTCCCTCCCCACAGCACGACTGAACAAGTGAGCCTAAAAAAGTGTCCACCACCGCCCCCTTGTGTCAGGGCGGAAATTAGACACTGAAGAGACCAGCAAACAGAAGAAGCTAAAACAGAGGGAACCACCCTGGAAGTGACAGGTGCAATAGATTAAAACCCTGCAGTTAGCACCATCTACATAGGAAGGGGCCTATAGATCTTGAAAAGTGTAAGCTGGATCAAGGAACTATCTGAAAATAAACTGACCCTACACTGTCCACAACACCACCAGAGAAAGTCCTAGATATATTTTTACTATTATCATTCTTTAAATTTAAAAAAAGATTTATTTTTAAGTCCTCTATACTCCTTTAATTTTCATTTTTACAATCTACTATTATTTTGAAAAAAAGACCCTATTTTTTAAAGCAAATTTCATATATATATATATAATTTTTCTGACTGTTTTTTCTTTAAAATTGTATTTTTGAGACTCCAACCTCTACTCTAGATTTTTATTCTTTGCTTTCTGCTATTTGTTATCAATTTTGTACCTTTAAGAACCCAATCTTCAGTACCCATTTTTATTTGGGAGTGAGATTACTGGCTTGACTGCTCTCTCCCCCTTTGGACTCACCTTTTTCTCCACCAGGTTGCCTCTATCTCCTCCCTCCCCCTTCTCTTCTCTACCCAACTCTGTGAATCTCTTTGTGTGTTCCAGACTGTGGAGAACACTTAGGGAACTGATTACTGGCTGGATCTGTCTCTCTCCTTTTGATTCCCCCCTTTATCCTCCTGGCCACTTCTGTCTCCTTCCTGCCTCTTCTCTTCACTGTATACTCAGAACATCTCAGAGCAATTCAGACTGTGGAGAGAAAAAGGGAAGTGATTACTGGCTAGCTTGCTCTCTTCTCTTTTGATTCCCCCTCTTATCCTCCTGGTCACCTCTAGCTCCCTCCTCCCTCTTCTCTTCTCCATGTAACTTTGTGGTGTCCCTCACTGTGGAGAAACTTTTCATCTTTAACTTATATGTGTTATCATCAGTGCTGTATAGATGGAAAAGTCTTGAAGCTATTCTAAGAATAAGACTGAAAACCAGAGGCAGGAGGCTTAAGTCCCAATCCTGAGAACACCACAGAACTCCTGACTCCAGGGAACATTAATCGATAAGAGCTCATCAAATGCCTCCATACCTACAGTGAAACCAAGCAACACTCAAGGGCCAACAAGTTCCAGAGCAAGGCATACCATGCAAATTCTCCAGCAACACAGGAACATGACCCTGAGCTTCAATATACAGGCTGCCCAAAGTCACTTCAAACCCACTGACATCTCTAACTCATTACTGGACACTTCACTGCACTCCAAAGAGAAGAAATCCAGCTCCACTCACCAGAACACCAACACAAACTTCCCTAACCCAGAAACCTTAACAAGACACCTGTCCAACCCCACCCACAGCAAGGAAATTCCACAATAAAGAGAACTCCACACACTGCCAGAATATGGAAAGGCCACCCCAAACACAGTGATATAAACAAGATGAAGAGGCAGAGAAATACCCAGCAGATAAAGGAATAGGATGAATGCCCACCAAACCAAACAAAAGAGGGAGAGATGGGGAATCTACCAGATAAATAACTCCAAATAATGATAGTGAAAATGATCTAAAATCTTGAAAACAAAATGGAGTTACAGATAAATAGCCTGGAGACAAGGATTGAGAAGATGTAAGAAAGGTTTAACAAGGACCTAAAAGAAATAAAAAAGAGTCAATATATAATGAATAATGCAATAAATGAGATCAAAAACACTCTGGAGGGAATCAACTGTAGAATAACTGAGGCAGAAGATAGGATAAGTGAGGTAGAAGATAGAATGGTAGAAATCAATGAAACAGAGAGGAAAAAAGAAAAACGAATTAAAAACAATCTCAGAGACCTCTGTGACAATGTTAAATGCCCCAACATTCGAACCATAGGAGTCCCAGAAGAAGAAGACAAAGAGAAAGACCATGAGAAAATATTTGAGGAGATAATAGTTGAAAAATTCCCTAAAATGGGGAAGGAAATAGTCACCCAAGTCCAAGAAACCCAGAGCATCCCAAACAGGATAAACCCAAGGCAAAACACCCCAAGACACATATTAATCAAATTAACAAAGATCAAACACAAAGAACAAATATTAAAAGCAGCAAGGGAAAAACAAATAACACACAAGGGGATTCCCACAAGGATAACAGCTGATCTTTCAATAGAAACTCTTCAGGCCAGGAAGGAATGGCAAGACATACTTAAAGTGATGAAAGAAAATAACCTACAGACCAGATTACTGTACCCAGCAAGGGTTTCATTCAAATATGAAGGAGAAATCAAAAGCTTTACAGACAAGCAAAAGCTGAGAATTCAGCACCACCAAATCAGCTCTCCAACAAATGCTAAGGATCTTCTCTAGACAGGAAATACAGAAAGGGTGTATAAACTTGAACCCAAAACAATAAAGTAACTGGCAACAGGATCATACGTATCAATAATTACCTTAAATGTAAATGGGTTGAATGCCCCAACCAAAAGACAAAGACTGGCTGAATGGATACAAAAACAAGACCCTTATATATGTTGTACAAGAGACCCACCTCGAAACAAGGGACACATACAGACTGAAAGTGAAGGGCTGGAAAAAGATATTCCATGCAAATAGAGACCAAAAGAAAGCAGGAGTAGCAATACTCGTATCAGATAAAATAGACTTTAAGACAAAGGCTGTGAAAAGAGACAAAGAAGGACACTACATAATGATCAAAGGATTAATCCAAGAAGAAGATATAACAATTATAAATATATATGCACCCAACAAAGGAGCACCGTAATATATAAGACAAATACTAACAAGTATGAAAGGGGAAATTAACAATAACACAATAATAGTGGGAGACTTTAATACCTCACTCACACCTATGGATAGATCAACTAAACAGAAAANTAACTGGGAAACAAACAGTCCCCACATTTGGATGGCTCAGTGCAACAAAGGCTTATTTCTTACTCATATTTCCACTCATTGTGGGTCTGAAGGGGGCAGACAGCAGCGGGGGTAATCGCCCCATGCAGCCATTTGGGAAACCCCATCCTGGCTTCATGTTACCCCACCTTCCTTTGGCTTTTTGGAGTTCTCTGTATTCAGCCAGGGAAGGAGGGTAAGGATAGTCTTGGGCAGTTTTTACAGGCCAGACCTCAGAGGAGCCCACATCCATCTGGTCATATTCCACTGGCCTGAACTGCCTCACAGGGAGACCCCTCCCCTGAGGGACACTGGGAAATGTAGTCCAGTTGTCTGTCAGAGGAAGCGAAGGGGAGCCAGAAGGGGTCTCAGACATTCATGGGAATAGCAGGTCCCTGCTACAGACATTATGCAGGGCATAGCAGTGTGATAAGAGGATCAGGAACAATCCTAGCTGTCAGAATTTTGTAGGAAAGATATTTTCTTATGGGGAACAGAGAGATATTCTGTCTACCCCTCAGATGGTCTGCCCTCCCTCATTGCCTTAGCATGATAATGCAGTCATGTGACTCTACATACAGTTATTTCAATTAAGCCACATTTTGATATGAAGATCAGTTGCTTCTGCAACTGACCTCAAAACTTTCTCCGGACAGTCAAGTAGAGTGACTCTATTCTGCTAGTCCCTACTAGGATCAGAGCAGGTTCATAGAAAGGATGGTCCAGAAACTTGATCAGCACAAGTACAGATAGGAATACGGAAACTCGATAACTAGAGAACTCCACTGCTGTGTTCTAGAGAAACTTCCCATCTGTAGTGTAAGCTCTGACTGCGGTCTTTTCCATTTTTGTAATGCAAGTGCCTGACTTAAGCTTTGGTGCTGAGGCAACCTCTTCAAAGAAGGCTGATTGGAATAACACAATTACAGCCGCAGGACTAGATGTAAATCAGACCGCCTCCTCATTCTGAGGCTCCTTTGTTTTAGAGAGGCTGGTTGATCTAGATAACTGGCTATTGGGGCTACTCCCCCTCCTTTCTGTTCTTTAAATTCCCTCCCTTATCTTTTAAATTACCTAATAAATAATGAGCCCCTGAAACCCTAGACCCCTACCCTCAACCCCAACAAAAGAAAAACCTCAAATTCATGTGCTTTATCTCTATCTCCTTTGACCCTATTATGTGATCCCAGGTGTATTGTGTGATTTCCAGGTCTTGTAAGTAATTTGTTGTCATTGTCCAGTCACCAAATTGTGTCTGACTCTTCACAACCCCAGGGACTGCAGCACGTCAGGCCTCCCTGACCATCACCATCTCCCAGTGTTTGCCCAATTCATGTCCATTGAGTGGGTGATGCCATCCAACCATCGCATCCTCTGTCACCTTCTTCTTCAATCTTTCCCAGCATCAGGGTCTTTTCCAGTGAGTGAGCTGTCTGCCTCAGGTGGCCAAAGGATTGGCGCTTCAGCTTGTAAGTAATAAAGCCTCTATTTTTTCAGAGTATCCTGATGGTTGTTGCTGAAGGATGTCTTGCAGTCATAAGAACCACAAGGGCTGGTCCTACCCAACGTTGGTCATCAATAAGCCAAAGCTAGCTGCATCGCCATCCTGGATGGAGCTGAGATGGAGGCGAGTGGATGAGGAGTCAGGGAGGTTGCCGAGCCCCATCCGTAGCTTCAGTGGACCTTAAGTTGACTCCTGGCCTCTGGAGTCTTCTTAATTCCTGAAACCTCACCAGGGCTGCTTAAGAAAGACCTGTGTTTGACAATGAGGTATCATCTCATGCCAGTCAGAATGGCTGCTATCAAAAAGTCTACAAACAATAAATGCTGGAAAGGGTGAGGAGAAAAGGGAACCCTCTGACACTGTTGGTGGGAATGCAGACTAGTGCAGTCACTATGGAAAACAGTGTGGAGATTCCTTAAAAAACCGAAAATAGAACTGCCACATGATCCAGAAATCCTACTGAGGGCATACACACTGAGGAAACCAGAATTGAAAGAGACACTTGTACCCCAATGTTCATCACAGTGCTGTTTACAATAGTCAGGGCATGGAAGCAACCTAGATGTCCATAGACAGACAAATGGATGAGAAAGCTGTGGTACATATACACAGTGGAGTATTGCTAAGGCATTAAAAAGAATGCATTTGAATCAGTTCTAATAAGGTGGATGAAACTGGAGCCTATTATACAGAGTGAAGTAAGTCAGAAAGAAAAACACCAATATAGTATACTAACGCATACATATGGAATTTAGAAAGATGGTAACGATGACCCTGTATGTGAGACAGCAAAAGAGACACAGATGTAAAGAACAGTCTTTTGGACTCTGTGGGAGAAGGCGAGGGTGGAATGATTTGTGAGGGTAGCATTAAAACGTGTATATTACAATATGTGAAGTGGATCGCCGGTCCAGGTTTGATGCATGAGACAGGGTGCTCAGGGCTGGTGTACTGGGATGACGCTGAGAGATGGGATGGGGAGGGAGGTGGGAGGGGGTTTCTGGATGGGGAACACATGTACACCCATGGAGGATTCATGTCAGTGTATGGCAAAAACCACTACAATATTGTAAAGTAATTAGCCTCCAATTAAAATAAATAAATTAATTTAAANACAACAAAGGAAACTATAAGCAAGGTGAAAAGACAGCCTTCAGAATGGGAGAAAATAATAGCAAATGAAGCAACTGACAAAGAATTAATCTGAAAAAGATACATGCAACACCTGCAGCTCAATTCCAGAAAAATAAGTGACTCGATCAAAAAATGGGCCAAAGAACAGACATTTCTCCAAAGAAGACATACAGATGGCTAACAAACACATGAAAAGATGCTCAACATCACTCATTATCAGAGAAATACAAATCAAAATCACAATGAGGTACCATTTCACACCAGTCAGAATGGCTGCTATAGAAGCAATAGATGCTGTACAAAAGTCTACAAGCAATAAATCCTGGAGAGGGTGTGGAGAAAAGGGAATCCTCTTACACTGTTGGTGTGAATGCAAACTAGTAAAGCCCCTATGGAGAAGTGTGGAGATTCCTTAAAAAACTGGAAAAAGAACTGCCATATGACCCAGCAATCCCACTGCTGGGCATTCACACCAAGGAAACCAGAATTGAAAGAGACACATGTACCCCAGTGTTCACTGCAGCACTGTTTATAATAGCTGGACATGGAAGCAACCCAGATGTCCATCAGCGGACAAATGGATAAGAAAGCTGTGGTACATATACAATGGAGTATTACTCAGCTATTAAAAATAATACTTTTGAATCAGTTCTAATGAGGTAGATGAAACTATAGTGAAGTAAGCCAGAAAGAAAAACACCAATATAGTATAATAACTCATATATATGGAATTTAGAAAGATGGTAACGATAACCCAGTATGCAAGACAGCAAAAGAGACACAGATGTATGGAACAGTCTTTTGGACTCTGTGGGAGAGGGCGAGGGTGGGATGATTTGGGAGAATGGCATGGAAACGTATATTAGCATATGTGAAATGAATCGCCAGTCCAGGTTCGATGCATGATACAGGGTGCTCTGGGCTGGTGCACTGGGATAACCCAGTGGATGGGATGGTGAAGGAGGTGGGAAAGGGGTTCAGGATGGGGAACTTGTATACAACCAAGGCAGAATCATGTCAATGTATGGCAAAACCAATACAATATTGTAAACTAATTAGCTTCCAATTAAAATAAACATATATTAAAAAAATAAAATAAAATGCAAATTCCTAAACCTCTGAGTCAGAAATACATTTTTAGCCCACATCCCGGTTCACTGAGTATATTTAAGTATATTAAAAATGACTAACTGGAGAGATTTTCATTTATATAATGATAATTGATCATCCAGTCATAAAGTAACTACTTACAGAAGAGCTAAGGGAAGTATTTGTCTCCTAAACAAAAGCTCTTAGTATAGTTTACTTCTTTAAAATGTTACTAGAAGAAAAGAAAGACAAATACTAAGCAAACGTCCATAGTTTCAAAACAATCTTTCTTAATAGGGTAAGCAAAAATATACTGGCAAATTTGCACATTAAAAAAATGTTATCTTTCTGATCTTTTACTTAAATGTAAACTTTTATTTTAAAACATGATTAGGATATCTGTAACTGTGTGTAAAATATGAAATGAAAAGATACAAATCAAGACAAGCTCATCTCATTAATAAGATCAAGGTGTGTTATAGTAAGAAACTATCCAATAACTGATAGTTATTTTATCTTTTTATTATTTTATCATTTTATCTTTTCTATACTAATTCAGGCTTTTTATTTAATGATTCTTTGATTTATTAGATCAAAGAATTATAAGATGAAGATAAATGGCAAGGGTAAACATTACAGAACATATTTAAAACTTAGCCTAATAAATCTTGATTAAAATTTCATGTTTAGGAAAAAATGATAAACAATTTTATTGTCTTACATATGTAACCCCCAGTGGCATGTTAGACACCTTATATTTCTCCTTGAAATTTTAAATGTTTATAGCCAGTTCTCATTTAGCTTTTGCTTAGCCAAGCCTTAAACATTAACTTCTAATAAACCTGACTGAGATATGAATTTCTTTTAACTCCTCAATGTCTGAAAATATGGTGTCATTAATTTTTTTAACATCTTCAAAATGCAACACATTTTTTCTTGTAAAGTTCTGCTGAAAGAAATAGAAGCACATAACTATATTCTTTCCAGTTATATGCCACATGATTTTTCATATACTTACTATTTTGCCAGGTAGGAACATTTTCATCAATTTCTACTTCCCTAATATCTGTTTCTACCTATTAGTCATTTTCATAAAGTTTCTGCAAAGTCTTTGATCTTTTAACCCAGTCTAGCCATAACACTTCCCAGCACTCTATTCATCCTCTATAGAATCTTCATTTCTAGCGGAAAAAAAAAAAAAAGAGAGAGAGATGATCTTCAATTGTGCTGCCAATTCTCGTGGGACTTTGAGTCACTCACAGTCTGCCTCTTAAAACCAATGTATTTTCCCCCTCTGCTCTGTAACTGATCTCTTTAATAAAACATTCTATGAAAATTTTTACAAAATCCAAATCCAAACTATATGTTACTAGGGAAAAAGAGAAAGTCAATAAAGCAAATCAACAAGGTTAAAAGAGAACAACTCAACTACTGAGGGAATTTGGGACCATACTGATGGTCAATCCAACTTACTCAGGCCAAGCGTATTTTCCTTTGGGATAAATAGGATGAATTGGCTGTTTATTTGATTCTGAACTCTACGTATAATTTGTATCATGCTTTGCTCTCTATCCTGCAAATACTACTCCTGAATCCATAAATCAATCCTCAGTAAGAAGCATCTGGGCATCTACAACACTGAGTTTGATGACGACAGTGTGGGTTTTTAAAAAAAAACTTTGTGTTGCCTAACTTAACACACGTTTTAGTTTATGTACTCAATTTTCTTGTACTTCTGGGACTGCCATTCTCATTCCAGCCCAATTTATGCTTCTGAATATTAAAGTCAGGGAATCTATCAAGTCCTTTCATGCAAAGACTGGATCATTCAACTATACCTGAAGGCCTGTATTTACTAAGGTTTCCAGTAACAGTCTTTAGTTGTCCTCATGAACACTGGACTGCAAGGAGATCCAACCAGTCCATTCTGAAGGAGATCAGCCCTGGGTGTTCTTCGGAAGGAATGATGCTGAAGCTGAAACTCCAGTACTTTGGCCACCTCATGCGAAGAGTTGACTCATTGGAAAAGACTGATGCTGGGAGGGATTGGGGGCAAGAGGAGAAGGGGACGATAGAGGATGAGATGGCTGGATGGCATCACCGACTTGATGGACTTGAGTGTGGGTGAACTCCGGGAGTTGGTGATGGACAGGGAGGCCTGGCGTGCTACGATTCATGGGGTCGCAAACAGTTGGACCCAACTGAGCAACTGAACTGAACTGAAAATAACCTACACTAGGAGAACACTACAGTGCAGAGAACATTAGCAGAGTAATCTTTCCTAGTTATGATGTGAAGTGGGTGAGAAGACCTTATGCTAGAGGGAAGGCTAAGAGTCAATAAGTGAAATCATTATGTAAAAAATAGCTGATATCTAATTTGTTAAAAATTTCATGCCTGAGGGGAAGTTAAGTTTAATGTATTTGGTTCATACTTTTTAGATAAATAGTATTAAGAGAAAAATCTCAAGGGGATATGTTAAAAATCAATGAAATTAAAATGTTGAGAAAAACTTGCTAGGTGAGAAACTCATTGGTATGGCCATGAAATTTCATGTGTCTCACATTTTCTTTCTTATGCTCAAAAAAGAGCCTAAGACTTGATTTAAGGGCTTAGAAGGTTTTCTTTTCTTCATTCTGAAAATGAGGACATAAAAGAGGTAGAGAGAAACAGGACTGTGTCCTCCCTTCTCTCTATGATGCCACCTTCAACATAAAAAACTAGATGGTGGCTCACCAAGGAATGTCTGAGTAAAGAAAATCAAAACAAGTCTGTAAGACACTTGAGCCATTTTGATTACACTTCTTGTTTGCTGCATGTGTCTTCCTTTGTTCAGGGACTTGCAGTGGGAAAGGAAGCTGTGCCCCCTGAGAAAGAATTCTCAGTGTGCACCATGATTTATGCTGCGTTTGAGACTTCTGCTCATTAAGAACACCTATGAGTTTCTTCTTTGTTTTTTAAGAGGGCAGAATCCAGTAATAACTCAAACGCCCAGACCTCTCCCCAGACATCATTTTTAACAGTCCAAGAGGAGCTGATTCAAGGTCAGAGGTTATAGACTGTGCTCCATTTGCCAGCTGGCAGTAAGCTCCAAGGACAGAGGGTGCAAGAAGCGTGACGATTCCTCAAGATGCTCATTCACAGAGCATAGAGGGTATCCCCACGGATACCTGAGAAATACTCATTTTATCTAAGTTTGGTGGGTTGGGAGAAAAGGGGGTCAATTTTCTGGAGTAGCTTTGCAGAGCTTCACATGCTATGATCCCATCTTACCGCAAGTGACTTTTACACTAGCACAATAAAGCTTAAGAGGATAAAAAAGTTTCTGTTATAGATAGATAAACATTATCTGCCCTTCAATTCAGAACAGTGCAACACTGACTAAAAGGCAAACATTTGGAACCTCAGTTAAAGCAGAAACAGTGGCTAGTATAAATATTCCATCTAGAAAGATAAACTTTCAAACAGAAGGAAATGGTGATATTAAAATGTTGGTCTACAATTATTTTGGGTGAATTCTTTTCTCTCTCAAACTTATTCCTCAGTTTTTGTGCATCAGCCCTGTACCACACTTCAGAATTTGACTGTTTTTCCTTCTGCAAATGGCTAAACTGAGATGCTGTGTGTAAGAAATGGAAAGTGACAAGATATGACCGAAGCATTGGAAATCAATCCAAACTAAATGTGCTTCTTAACTATAAGTGAACAGTTGAAAACAATCCTCTTTTATAGCCATGGAGATAAATACTCTGTTTTTATTAGGAAAAAATTGCTTTGGACTGAATAAAGTCATTTGATTAACAAGTCAAAGCAGATGGTTTATTGATATTTCAGAAAGGAGTTTACAAGGTCTAGTGAAAAGAGAGACCCAGCTCTGAATTAACAAATTACCCTGGTATATAGGACATTGACAGTTCACTGCTAATAGATTTATGAGCTACTGCTGGGTGTTTCAGCCCTATTTGGTTTATTATGGTAAAATATTGGGTCATGGGTAACCTATAGCCTTATTGCAATATACTATATTGACCTTTGACCTTTAGGACCTGACAGCAAAACTATGTATTAGATTTTTAATTTGTCTTAATCTAACAGGATCAACATCACTACTGTGTGGTTTATTTTAAAGAGGCTATTCAGTGTAACTAACACATAGCATGCTGGTTTAGGATTTGCTAGAACTCAGTAAGCTAGCTCTCAGAGGTTATAAGAGTCACATGGTAAGATGCAGAAGTCACTGGCAAAATGGCATGCTGTATGAGTTAAAAAAAAAAAAGTGTCTATAAAGAATCTCATTTTTCAACTC